>JAOXJP010041388.1:0-16384 GCA_025762735.1 Platanus orientalis
AAATCACTTGTCGGTGCTGATGGGCCCGCCCCTTGACCGGGTGGGGTGTGGAGTGTTAGATAAGATGAGCGGATACAATCCACCCTCCCTCTTCTTTGTCAGTGGTTATGAATTTGATTTGGTGGAATAGCAGCTGGTCGTAGCATACCGAAGCATCTCTCTCACCTGTCTCCCCAGCGACCCCGGGTGGGGTGTGACCCTCCATTCTGATAGAAACGTGTTTGCATCTTCTTTGAAAAAGGGTTATCATATATTTGTTTTTTCCTTGCTTTAGTCGTTTAATCTTGGCGACCCTCTTCAACTTCCAAATAATTTGTTAATGACTTTTTCAACTCTAGCCGTCTTTTTGACATTGCCTTCCATTATTTTGCTTACTAGTGCTGTGTATCCATTTGAATCGATTTGAAAGTCTCCCTACTGTCCAGACGGAAAAGATTAGGTACGGAAATCAGCTTTTCCCGATGTATTAGAATGACATCAGGGGTAAACACATCAGCATTGAAAAGTGATAAGCACCCCCCAAAAAGTGAAAGTCACTTTTTGGCACTGCCGTGTCAATCCCGTGATGTCATTCTAATACATCAAGAAAAACTGATTTCCGTACATAATCCCAGCCTGTTCCCATTCGTCACAAACCTCATCATACTAGGTTTCTCTTCCATTTTCGTTTATTTCCTACTGCTTCTTTGCTTTGGGGGTCCAGGTCGGTGGCAGTCGTTTCAGCTGTTGATGAAGCCCTCAAATAAGTCTGTCCTGCCTTACCTACTCAGTTGTCAAATCGAATTTGGATTCATTGCCTCACAAAGCCTTTGCAATTACTTATTCTAGAGATTAATTGTCTCCTTTAACAGTGGAGAAACCTAAACTGGTAGAATAATTTCATCTCATCTTGTAATCATCCCATGAATCTTTCCTCCATTCAAAAATTCAAATTCAAAATTACACCATCAGCTTAGGTTTTTTCAATAATGGCTAATAATTACTTAATCCGCACTTGAAACTCTAGCAATAAGAGAAATTATCACTAGGCTGTTTTAATACACTTATGTCCAACGCCTCACATGTTTTTCTCAATGGCTTTGGAGAAAGTTTGATTTTTGGACTTGGCCGGGAAACTACAGGAGTCCTGATGTCAAAACCAAGAATTAAATGTGTTTGGCACTTAATTTTGTAGAATGTTTAAAATCAGACAAAAAAAATGTCACAGTCCAATGGGCTGGTTGAGTTAACAACTATTTGAGTTTGGAGAATGATTGTCTATTTTGACACAGACTTCTATAAGCATGCCATTGATTGACACGTGATGAGTTTTTTGAATTTGATACCTCTTTTTGAAAACTTACTTTTTCATTGAACACTTTTTTGGACATTTTTAATCCCAAACACAACGCATGTCAGCTTATCATTCACCTCTATACACATTCCTTTGAGTTTTAGACACACATGCATAGCATACCTTACCAAGCATATTCCTTCCTCTTTTATGTTGTTGAAAATATTCCTTCTTTTGGAAATAGGTAATGTTAATATTGACATTAGATTTGGTCTCCTCTCATGTTTATTGATGGGCAAATGGAAAGGCCCCAAAAAGGGCAATGGCTAAAACAAGGTTCTTTTTTTTTCCAATTGGTGGCTGCTAAGGGAGTTAAAAAGAAATATATTTATCCTCTTCCTTTTTGAGTGGAGTGTATTGTTTACCGGTTCCCCAAAAAACAAAAAACAAAAACCCCACATTGAGAAACATATCACAACCATTGATTTTTCATAAAAAGGGATCAATGTATGCTTGTTATAACTTTTAAGTCAACACTAATTTTATTCCATCAAAACATACACATGCTATTATTATTATTTTTTAGTTATAACATTTATAACTCTAATCATCAAAATAAAATACCAAAAATAAAGGTTACCACAATTATTATTCTGCATTACCCAAGTACAGAGTGAAACAATACTATATATATATATATATATATATATCATTACTAGTAAATTTAAGTAGGATGCATAGTTTTTTGATATTTGCATAAGATCTTCTCCATCTGTTGGGGTCTTGTTTAGTAGGTAGCAGGAGATGATTGGAGGAAAAAAGTGAATTGTATTATTAAAAAATTATAACTCATTTTTTTCCCTCCAATAGTTTCCTGCCACCTGTTAGACAGAACCTTAGCAGGTCATAAGGGATGGAAGATGATACAAAACTTAAGCTCCTACCATGTAACCATGAGAAGTCCTTTTTTTTTTTTTTTTTTTTTTTTTGTGTTTGGTTTGCAAATTAAAAAGTTACTTATGCAAAAGTTATAAGTAGGAGTGAGAGTAAAGAATCAACATATTTTTAGTTGGGATCCAACAACTTATCTGATAAATTGAGCCACTGCTTTATGCAAAAATTTTGATGGATCAAACCTATAAATATCAATAATTAATTTATCGTTTAAGTCAAAAGTCAATTATAAGTTTATCCAATCGCTACCTTAACGTGTTTGGCATTTAATTTTGCATTTACTCATTTTTTTATTCTTGAGAACAGAATCTCTAAAAGATATATTTTTTTATTTCTTAAACAAATTTCTTCCTAAACCGGGTTAGGATTGTGTGAAAATGAATTTCGTGCTAATCACTATTCGGTGCTGATGTGTCTGCATTCTGGTGCCGTTTTAACGGTTCTCATGAAATTCATTTTCGCCACATTTTTTCTCAAATAAACCACCCTTAACTGAAAAGGAAAATTTTCTAAATCGACAATTTCACAAATGTCCGCAACCAGACACGAAACTAAAGAGAGCAAAAGTGTTCCAAAGAAGCATTTCGGTTCGGAGAATCATATCTCATGTCTTTCAGCGAATCACTAGTCTTTAATTCTTGCTCGAAATAAAAACCCTAAAAGCGTTTCTTGTAAGAACAAAACCCCCCCGTTCGATCTATCTCTGCCGTCAGCCCTTCAATCCAACGGTCATGATCTCACCACCTCTCGCCTCGTTTTTCGTACTGTTTGTTGTTGTCCTCGTCTCTCTTGTTCACTGTTAAAGCAGAAGCAGGGTAAAATGGCGGAAAACATCTCCGATCGTCCTTTATCGACATAAGATTCAGAGAAGAAAATTTTATTTATTTTATTTTTTCTATCTGATATCTCGAAATTTTTGAATAAATTTGAACTAAAAATCTCAGGTTCAGTATTTATATTGTATTTCAATGTCGGTTTATAATTTTAATGGCGAAAGATCGATTTTTTTTTCCAGTATAAAATGATAATTTGAGAGACATAGAGTTGTATTATTTGATATAAAGCTGGGATTTTTACGGTTTTTTTTAAGGTTTTTGGTTTGAGTTTGATGGTTGTGGAATGGGCACTGAGAGTCCTGTGAAGATTTTTTCTGAAATGGAAATGCGATCGATGCTCGTAAGCAACAATGGATCGTTTGAGGAGGATTTTAAGGAGCTAGGGTTATTGCTTCGCGAGCAACGGCGTGAAGAATCGAACGAACGAGAGGAGGAGCTGAACTTGTATAGGAGTGGTTCTGCTCCTCCAACCGTTGAAGGCTCTCTATCTGCTGTAGGAGTCTTGTTTACGGATTCCTCACTTGTGGACTTCGCCGGTGGTAGGAACGGCAACGGTTTCTTACCGGAAGAAGAGCTCCGGTCTGATCCAGATTATCTTTCGTATTACTACTCTAACGTGAATCTGAACCCTCGGCTTCCGCCGCCTTTACTCTCAAAGGAAGATTGGTGGTCTGCGCAGAGGTTTAAGGGTGGGAGTTCGGTTTTAGGAGGGATTGGAGATAGAAGGAAGAAGGTGAATCGAGTTGAGGATGGGGGAGGTGGATCGCTGTTCTCACTGCAGCCTGGGTTTAATTCGCCGAAAGAAGAAAGCGAGGCTGAGCAGACGAAATCGCAGGCTTCATCGGAATGGGCTGGTGATGGACTGATTGGATTTTCTGGATTAGGACTTGGGAGCAGACGGAAAAGCCTTGCAGATATTTTTCAGGTGACTTTTTGATGCTTCTGTTTTTTCTCCTCTACTCTCCCCCTCTCCTCAATCCGTAGTCATGTATTTGCTTGTCAGTGATATATTTTGTTTTCTGAGATTCTTGGTTAAGACCTTCATATTCTGAAAAAAGTTCTGTTTTTGTTGTGTGCTGTTTAAGAATTTTGAGCATGGCAGGAAAGTTTGCTTTTTTACTAGGATCACCCTAGATATTTAGCTCTTATTCTTGTTTCCTCACAGGTGCTATTTTTAACACTCTTTAGCAAATTTGGTCATTAGATTCGGTATTTTAATGTTGTTTTCTAGTTTTCTGTTGATTTGAATCTCTTTCTATCATCTCCATTTATCTTTCTGGTTGTCAGTGATTCGATTTTATGCTAAGCATAGCCTCTATATGATTAAGGAGATTGGAATTTATGCAGATACTTGATCTTCCTGCTTATAAGAAAATGTTTCTTGCCAATATGCTTGTCATAAATGTTGATATTCCTTGGCATTTTTGGGACCCAATACCTCTCCTCTCGTGCCTTCCTTTTTGGGTCGTTCATGATGAGCTGTCTTTCATTAATCATCAATTCACTACTCCCTATTCTTTACTTGTTGGCTGATCCAGCTTCCCATTAAACTTCTTTTTGTATTCTTCTTTGGTTTCTTTCTTCATTATTCCGGACTTTAAATCCGGTTTGTCGTTTACCTCATATTATCCTTCAACTCCTTCAGCTTGCTTGTTTTTTTAATGATTGATTAGTGATTACCCTTTGGATCATTGGACCAACTTGTTATCTATATAAATGTGAAAATTAAGCTGGAGATAATGGTAAGTACAAATCTCAGTTGGATTTTGACCTCCCTTTTGGAAAAATCTATTAGAAGGATTGATTTATGAATTATAGCTTTATAAGAGAATATGCTAGAGAGAATAAAAGTCAAGAGTCACTAAATGTGCTTCATTTTATGATGTTGAAATAAGAATAGAGCTTTGGGATGCACAGTCCCATCAGACTTCGAGATGTATATTTGATTTTATTTTTATTTTTATCATATATATATATATATATTGGAAGTTAGACATGCTCTTAAACAATGAGGTAAAAAACAAAAAGGTAAAGGTGGCAGAGTACATAAGGTGGCGGAGTACATATCTCGGAATGGGGTGAGATTTCTTGGACTAATTCTGAGGAGAGTACTAAATGATTGGGAGATCTACCCAATTGCTGATCTTTTGCATAGATTAGATGGTGTGCCTCTTAGAGGAGGGAGAGGAAGATAAGAGAATTTGGAATCCAGAGGCGAATGGAGCTTTCTTGGTGAGGTATTGTTTTCGGTAGATTTTCTAAGTCGATTGATAAACATTCCTTTGAAGAACATTTGGTACTCACTGATTCCAGCAGAATACAATTCTTCGTTTGGACTGCCATTCAAGGTAACATTTTAACACTAGACAACCTGGCCAAAAGAGGTCTCTATCTCCCCAAAATATGCCTTTTATGTTATGGAGATGAGGAAAACATTCCGCATTTTTGGATCCACTATAAATCCTCCATAGAAGTTTGGCAAGCAATGTTGAAAGCTTTTGGATAATTTTGGTTACTTCAACGGACTTTAAGAGTCTCTTTTGTGGGTGGAGGTCATTTTCTTTCTTGAAGAGAGGAAAAGAAATTTGGTGGCTGATTCCAGCTACGGTGGTATGGGCCATTTGCCTTGAGATAAACAGCCGAGCATTCAATAGTTACGCTGAACCCAGTTTCAGAGTCTTCACAAGGGCCAAAAAGTTTGTTTATTTCTAGGCTTCCTGCAAGGATTGTTCCAACTTAAAGAGGGAAATGCTAGATATTTGGAGGGCTGGGTTTGTTGAGTTCTTTTGACCTTTTCCTTTGTTTTATGGTGTTCTCTTTTTTTGGTTTTGAAGTTTGTACCGTTTCTTAGGGCTGCACTCCTTTTGTGGAATATAATCTTTTACTTATCAAAAGAAAGAAAGAAAAGATAGGAATGGAGATCTGGGATGCACAAGCACTTTAGACATCAGGATATTTGCATAATAAAATATAATGGAAATAAAACCTATAAATTCTTTCAAATAAAGATGGAAAATACATAGGGAACTCTTTCCTAGTCTTTTGTGTGTGTGTTTATCTATATATATTTGATCCCATCATTTTAATATTGCAGTTTTGAAAAGAAAATGATATACTCAGAATTTCCATTTTCACTAAGGATGATCCAAATGAAAAGTGAGTAAATACTATGAATATAAGGTAACTTTGAACAATCTCAAGGTGACCTAGAACAGGTGAAGAACATCAATGGATGCACCTTTGGAATATTCAAGTTGGATATGCTTTCAAAATTGCAAGCTTTTCACCTTTGAGACATTTCAGTTGGCTCAGAAATTACCACTTAAACTTTACTTGGGCTCCTGAAAGGGATTTTGATCCAAAGGCTAGGACAATAATTAAGATCTGAGGGTGCAGTGAATGAGTTTAGATACTCTGATTTTTTTTGTTTCTGCTCATTTTCTTCTTGAGAAGATATTGTACATGATTTTTTTTATATCAGGGTTGTTTTTGGAAAAAGAAGACCAGATTTAATAGTGGAGTATTTTATTTTTGTAATTTATAAACATGCAAGCCAGTCTCAGATGTGGGGAACCTGGAAGCTTGGTATGTCCTGCACATCTTAAAGATGTCCTGTACAGTAGTATTTTGAAATACATAGAATGTGTGTTTGTGAAATAAAACGAAAATGGTAAATGAAAATTTCTATGTATAAAGAGAGCAATAGACATACGAAAACTTCCTGGCTTTATGTCCTCCAAAATTTCTTCTACTATATACCCCTATTACTATTAATTTTTTATTTAATTCCTAAGACATAAGATGCACTATTCCTATACTTTTTAGAAGATCTAAGAAGTTTTTAGTTTGTTTCTTTTGGTTTCATCTTTGGTTTTTTTGTCTCTGTCTCTGTCTCTGTCTCTCTCTCACACACACACACACTCAAATTGATGAGTTTGTAAACTGTTCATTCAGTCCTATCTTTTCCAGATACCATATACTCATCATTCTTGTCAAGTTTGGTTTAACTTATGTTGCAATATAGCACAATTTGTAATCTTTCTAGAAAGTGTTGTCATTATGGTTCTCTGGTAGAGTAAGAACTTAGTTTCAATGCAGGATGATATGGGGCGTGTTTCACCTGTCTCTGGGCATCCTTCTCGTCCAGCTAGCGGTAATACTTTTGATGAGAGAATCGAGACATTAGGTTCCTCTGAAGTTCAGCTTGCTCATTTGCATCATGAATTGGCAGCTGTAGATCCTTTGCAGCCTGGTGCAAATGTTCAGGGCATGTCTGGGGTACAAAACACTGGTGTATCGGCTTCTCATACTTATGTATCTGCATTAGGTGCCACCTTGTCAAGGAGCACAACTCCTGATCCTCAGCTTGTTGCTAGGGCTCCTAGTCCTTGCCTTCCACCTGTTGGAGGAGGGAGGGTCAGTGCGACAGGTAAAAGAAGTATCAATGGTCCTAACTCTTTTAATGGCGTCTCATCAAGTATGAACGACTCTGCAGATCTGGTAGCTGCTTTGTCAGGCATGACCCTGTCAACAAATGGTGTGGTTGATGAAGACAACCATTTGCGTTCACAGATTCAACAGGAAATTGATGATCACCAGCATTTCCCATTCAATCTGCAAGGTGCTCAGAACCATATAAAGCAACAGTCTTACTTGAAAAAATCTGAGTCTGGGCATTTACATATGCCTTCCATGCCTCAGTTGTCTAAAGGATCATACTCTGATTTGGGTAAAAACAGCGGGGCTGGGATAGACCTGAACAACTCTTCCTCGATGGCTGATGCCCAAGTTGAATTGCATAAAACTGCTGTTTCCTCTGCTAACGCGTACATGAAGGGACTGTCCGCACACACTTTTACTAGTGTAGGAGGTTCTCCTCCTCACTATCAGAATTTAGATAGCATAAATTCAACGTTTGCAAACTATGGTTTAAATGGTTACTCCATCAATCCAGCATTGCCATCCATGATGGCAAACCAGCTTGGCACTGGTAATTTGCCTCCTCTATATGAACATGTTGCTGCTGCATCCACAATGGCAGCCCCTGGCATGGACTCTAGAGCATTGGGAGGAGGTTTGTCTTCAGGAGCAAATTTAACTGGTGCAGCAGAATTGCAGAATTTCAATAGAATGGGGAATCACACTGCTGGGAGTGCTCTTCAACTGCCTCTCATGGATCCGTTGTACCTTCAGTATTTGAGGACGGCTGAATATGCTGCAGCACAGGTTGTGGCTCTTAATGACCCTTCTGTTGACAGGAACTACCTAGGGAATTCACATGTGGATTTAGTTGGACTCCGGAAAGCTTATCTGGGAGCATTGCTTTCAGCTCAGAAATCACAGCATGGTGTTTCATTCCTTGGTAGATCTGGGAATCTGAATCCTAGTTACTATGGAAATTCTCCAGTTGGCCTTGGTATGTCGTATCCTGGAAGTCCGTTGGTGAGTCCCGTTCTTTCCAATTCTCCCATCGGACCTAGTAGCCCTATTAGACATGAACGACTCATGCGTTTTCCTCCTGGGCTCAACTTGGCTGGGGGTGTCATGGGATCCTGGCACTCAGAAGCTGCTGGAAACATGGAGGAATGCTTTGCATCCTCATTATTGGAGGAATTTAAGAGCAACAAAACCAAATGTTTCGAACTTTCAGAAATTGCAGGTCATGTTGTTGAATTCAGGTATATATTGCTTATTAATCTTTTATCTGCTCTAGTTTCATCGAAGCATCTGGGTATTAAATTCTTCTGTCAAACATCTTTCTTGAGCAGTGCTGATCAATATGGAAGCCGATTCATTCAACAAAAACTTGAAACAGCCACAACAGAAGAGAAAAACATGGTTTTCCAGGAAATCATTCCCCAGGCTCTTTCTTTGATGACTGATGTGTTTGGTAATTATGTTATCCAGAAGGTATCTTGCTTTATAACCTCATTTCCCATTTACCGTTGTTTATTGAGAATGTGATATATTTACGTATGTGTATGTGTTTTGTTCTGCTGTGTCTAATTACATTGTGAGTTTTACCCATTGCTAACAATTGGAGTTCATGTTCAGTTTTTTGAGCATGGAACTGCATCTCAGAGAAGAGATCTGGCGAAACAGCTAACTGGGCATGTATTGACTCTTAGCCTTCAAATGTATGGCTGTCGAGTGATCCAGAAGGTACCTTTATTCTCTATATATATCGTGCCGCAAATTTTTTTCTTTATCATCTTTATGCTCAATTTTGAACCATTCTTGTACAGGAAAAAAGGGCCTGAATGGTATTGTTCAATATTTTTAGATTTTTTTTTTCACTTTTTGTTTTTCTTCCCTAAGCATTATAAATAAGACATGCACCTTATGGAGATCATAATCTTGTGCTACACATGAAATTAGGTCTTTCCTTAACACCACAGAATGGGCCTGATAGCAAGTGGTTGGTAGGCAGTCTTTCTAACTGGTGCATGTACCAGTTTTCTCTCTCTCTCTCTCTCTCTCTCTCTCTCTTATATACACACACACACACACACACACACACACCTATTTATCTATCCATCACTCATTCGCTTTGAAAAGACAGTTGTGTTTTTCTTTGGTTGGTTTAGTTAGTTTTGCTAGAGCTAGGATGTGAGAAGTAGAAGAAGAAAAGGAAAGTGGGAATTAGGAAAAGACATGAGTGTGTAGAATGTACTCACACTTTCTTTATTAGATTATGTATATGAACATACAATATACATTATAGTAAAATTGGTACTCTCCCATCATCCTATCTTGGTCTGCCCTTGGGTGCAAAGTTTAAATCCAAAAAAGTGTGGAATCTGGTAATAGAAAGAATCACCTTGAGATTAGATTCGTGGAAAGCTAGGCTTCTTTTGATAGGTGGTAGATTGACCTTGCTAAAGGTTACCTTGGCATCCATCCCTAACTACTATCTCTCCCTCTTCACCATCCCGGGATCGGTGGCCGTTAAAATTGAAGTTCTTTTCTTGAAGTTTCTTTAGAATGATGTGGAGAATCTTCATAGGTATCATTTGGTGGATTGGAACTCTATATATAGTCCTATGTGTGATGGTGGTCTGGGGTTGAGATCAATTAGGGACCATAATGGGGCGTTGCAAATGGCTCTGGAGATTTGGGATTGAGAGGGATAGTCTCTGGCGTTGTGTGGTGGTGGTTAGGTTCAGGATGACCTCTGTTTGGGAGTCTAGGAGGGCTTGGTGTAGACATGGGTGTGGCCTTGGGAAATCTATCATGAAGATGAGAGATGCTTTCTGGAATTTAGTCTGGTTTAAGGTAGGTTCAAGAAGTGACATTAGATTCTGAGAGGATAGAGATTGGTGGGTGAGGTGCCTTTAAAGACTTCTTTCAGAACCCTCTTCTCTTTGGCGGTCAATTCTAAAGCGTTAGTGGCTAATTCTTATGACGTGGGGGGGGGGAATGTTTGGATGTCAAGTTTTTGTAGAAATTTGAATGATTGGGAGATGGCTGAGATGCTTAAGTTGTTAAGATTCTTAGAGGGGATTAGCCTTGATTCGAGCCTGGCGGATGGTATAGAATGACCAATTACTAAGCATGATAGATTTACTTTCAAGTCAGTTACCTAGAGATGATTAGGCGCAATAATAAGACATTTCCCTTTAAAGGCATTTGGATCCTGGGTATTCCGACAAAAATTTCTTTCTTTATGTGGAATGCTTTTTTGGATAAAATTTTCACTCTTAATCATTTGTAGAGTAGAGGTTGAAATTTGGCTAACAGATGTGTGATGTGTTGGAGGGAAGAGGAATCGTTGGGATAGTTATTTGCTCATTATGCCTTGGCTCATCAGGTTTGGGGTTTTTTCCTCTCATCTTAACATTTCATGGTCATTTCCCAGTTTGTCTGCAAGCATTTGGTCTTTCGTGCTGAGGGCTATTTGTTGGGGTCTTTGGAGGGAGAGACATTCTAGAATCTTTGAGGGCAATTCAGGATGTCTGGAGGAAATCTCTCTTTATATTTACAAATCTTGTTTGATTAGATCTCTATTAGGGAGGAGTTTGTTGAGAGGGAGTGACGTTTTGTGTGGTGTGAGGAGTTATAGTGTCTTTTCTTCTTGTGGCTTTTTTCTTCTCTTTTGTTTGGCCTTTCATCTTCTTGATGGTGATTCCTTTTTTGCTTTTTGTTTGTTGTTCGCTTGTCTTTCCTCTTAATAAAGTTTGGCCCGTATTATCTCTCTCTAAAAAACATACAATATAGTATACTTATGCCATACCAAATACATTAAAAAAATATTATAGTAATTCCCTTTTCTCGTATACATGAATTCCTACACTCCTCAAGCTGGAGAATATAGTTCCCACATTCCTAGCTTGCCATCAGTAGTTTTGAACTGTGTACTATGTAGCCCTTTTGTGAAGACGTCCATAAGCTGATCTTCAATCTTTACAAATGGCGTACAAATAGTTCCTTACTTCATATGATCCATGATAAAATAACGGTCAGTCTTTACATGTTTGGTTTAATCATACTGAATTGGATTGTGGGCGATACTAACTTTTGTCTTATTGTTATAGTATAAGCTTATAGATCCTGGAACTGAGAACCTAAGCTTTTTTAGGATTTAGGAACATTTGTATCGATATCAACTCGCAGACTTCATGTGCCTTAGACTAGAACTCTGCGTCAGCACTCGACTTGGCTACAACAGACAGCTTCTTACTCCTCTAAGTGACTAGATTGCCTCTTATAAAAGTGTGATAACTGGAAGTAGACCATCGATCAACAATAGAACCAACTCAATCTATAACTATATATGTTTCTACATGAAGGTGACTTCTTCTAGCATACAAGAGATCTTTCCTTGGGGATCCCGAAGATATCTAAGAATTTGGTATACAGCTTCTATACGAGATCTTGTGGGAGCATGCATGAATTGGCTAACAACGTTGATAGCATAAGTGATGTTCGGATTGGTGTGAGATAGGAGTGGCAACAAGCCGAGCTTTACCTAGCTCAGCTCGGGATCATCACATGAAAGCAAAGCTCGAGTTCATGATGAGCTTGAGTTGCCGAGGTCGAGCTTGTGGAAGCAAGCTCGGCTCAGCTTGCCAACAAAAAAAAAAAAAAAGGCCCAACACCTGACCCATAAAATCAAATATTTTTTAAACATCACTATTTTCACATTATATATATGTATATAATTAATAAATTGATTTTTTAGCAAGCCAAGCTTTTACTGAGCTGAGCTCAAAGAAAGCTTAGCTCAGGCTCATTTAACAAATGAGCTCAAATCCAGGCTCAAGCTCGGCTTGTTGAGCTTAAAATGAGGCTTAGGCTTAGCTCATGACGAGCAGAGCTCCGATTATTGCCACCCCTAGTGGGAGATAAGTATATGAAATGTCCCACCAATTTTTTATCTCCCTTCATCTGGAAGGAGATCACTCTCATCGTTCTTCAATCTATGCTTGGGATCAATAGGAGTATCACACGCTAGAATGATGTCATTCTAGTCTCTTGTAGGAGACTAAGGAAATACTACTGTTATGAGATAAAGATCCCCTTCTTGGAGCTACCAATCTCAATTCCAAGAAAGCATTTCAATTGCATCAAGTCCTCAATTTCAAACTCAGTGGCTGATCCTTGAGTTGTCTCATTTTAGCTTCATCATTTCCTTTGACCACTATGTCATTCACATAGACAATTAATGCATTCACTTGATCACCTTGATGTTTTACAAACAATGTATGATCTATTTAGCATTGTGTATACTTATTTCGTACCATGGCACATCTAAAACGGCTCAAAACACGCCCTTGGGGATTGCTTAAAGCTATACAAAGCCTTATTTAGCATTGTGTATACTTATTTCGTACCATGGCACATCTAAAACTGCTCAAAACACACCCTTGGGGATTGCTTAAAGCTATACAAAGCCTTTTTCAATTTGCACCCCTTTCCTTTTCGTTTTCTTGTTGAATTCACCATCATTCCAAGAGGTGGCTTCATATAAGCTTCATTAAGATCCCCATAAAAAAAAAAGAGTTCTCCAAGTAGAAAGGGCATTCTTCCCATCAAACTACCTCAAGGATCATCCTTGACTGCAAGAGAGATAAGAACTCTTATCAATTTCCATTTTGGCAACATGGGAAAATGTCTCCTGGTAATCAATACTATATGTCTACATATACCACATTGCTACCAATCTCGCTTTGTACTTTTGTACAAAACCCTCAGATTTGTGTTTCACAATGAACACCCACTTGCGCATGACTGGTTCTTTTCCTTTAGGGAGGTCTGCCATCTCCTAGGTGTGATTCTTTTTAAGTGTTCTCATCTCTTCTTCTATGGAAATGTTCCATACTGGCTGGAAAAGAGCATCTAATACACTGTGAGGCACAAAAACAGAAGACAAGGTAAAGACAATGGAACAAAAGGAAGGAGATAATGCACTTTTATGGCACAAAGTTAGACAATGGATGTTTAGTACAAGAATGGACACCTTTTCTAAGAGCAATGAGAACTGAGAAATCATTAAGGACATCATGAGGATAATAAGGCGAGAAAGAGATATATCTTGTTCACAAGGATTCAAAGAGGCTTCTAGGCAGGGAACATGAGAAGCAGTTTTGTCTTTGGTTTCTTGTCGTTTTCGCACATACACCTTTAATTCTTTGCTGCCTTGTTTAATCACGTTCAAATTGTCAACACCATCTGTTTTTATTTTTATTTTTTAATTACCATCATCAAATGAAAATGAAGGAATAGATGAAGGAACATGAAATGGTAGTGGAGGAGAAGACATATCTTCATCATAACTCTCCCCCCTAAAGAGATGTCCGCTGTGAAGAAAGAATGGAAAAGATTTAAAAAAAGTAATGTCCATGGATACAAACTGTCTACGAGTAGGAAGATGATAACACCTATTCCCCCTCTAACTCGCAGCATTACCAAGGAAAACAAATTTAAGAACTTTTGGATCCAATTTTAATTGCTCAAACATAGGTATGTGGTCAAAACAAATACAACCAAAAGTCTTTGGGGGAAGCAAAAACTACTGAGAGGATGGGGAGAACAGATCAATTGGAGATTTGAATGCGAGGACACGTGAGAGAATCTTGTTCATCAAGTGGGGAGCAACTTGTAGAGTTTTAGGCCAAAAAGGCTTAGGCACATGCATGTTGAATAGAGAGCCTTAGTACTCTCAAGAAGATTATAGTTTTTTCTTTATACCACCCCCATTCTGTTGACGTGTGCCTGGGCAAGTGATCTGATGAACAATGTTATACTCATCGAAATAAGAAGAAAGACTGCCAAACATATACTCACTTCCATTGTTGGACCAAAGGATACAAAGTTTGTCATCAAATTGAGTTATGGCCATTTTGTGAAAGGATTTAAAATCTGAGGATACATCACTTTTATTTTTCAACAAATAAATCCATGTGGCTTGAAAGAAGTCATCCACAAAGATAACAAATTGCTGATATTTGTGCATGTAAACGATAGGAGCTGGCCCCCACACATCAGAATGCACAATAGCAGACCAAACTTCGATTTGGATTAGATGGATAGACAGACTGACAATGTTTGGCTAATACTCATGGTTCACAATGGAAACCTGGAGAATAACAAATTTGTGGAAACAACTGGTTTAACATGGGTAAGGAAGGGCGTCCAATGAACCTGATTTGCGGGCACTACTGGAGGTTGTTGAATTGGGGCAGCAATAGGCGGTATAGTATCCAACAGATAGAGACCATCTTTTTCTTATCCCCTACCAATCACCTTCTTCGTCACCAAATCCTGTTGCAGTAGTGGCTTTCATGGTTGCAGCATTCATCACTTACACCACTTGGATAAAGATCCTATGCTAAGATTGGCTATTTTCAGTATTAACATATTTCAATGCTTTTTATCAAGTGTTTCTCAATGTTATTGAACTAATCAATCTGTGTGAATTGATTTGACATGGAGGTTTCTAGTTGCTATTGAAGGTTCCTGGTGTGATACATTTTGTGGAATTCATTGATTCAGGCAATTGAAGTTGTAGATTTGGACCAACAGACTAAAATGGTTGCAGAGCTTGATGGTCATGTTATGCGTTGTGTACGTGATCAGAATGGGAACCATGTTATCCAGAAATGTATTGAATGCATACCGCAAGATGCTATACAGTTCATCATCTCATCATTCTATGATCAAGTTGTGACATTGTCCACCCATCCATATGGCTGTCGTGTCATTCAGGTTGAGAAATTATGTTTTTTCCCCTTTAACTCCTCTCTCTCTCTCTCTCTCTCTCTCTATAATCTTAAAAGTTTAAGGGCTTAGTCTGATAGAACAGGTTTAATACTAAATGGCATGCCTTTCATACCACAGAGAGTACTGGAGCATTGCAACGATCAAGAAACACAGCGTATCATGATGGATGAGATTTTGCAATCTGTTTGCATGTTGGCACAAGACCAATATGGAAACTATGTTGTTCAGGTTGGTTTCTTTCTCAAAAGCTTTTAAATCTACTGTTCTCGTAATGGTTTGCAATGAGTGCAAGGAATTAATTTAATTGTTATGTTTTGTGTTGTTACTAATGGGCTTTCTTGAAGTGTCTAAATATGGAGAGTAAAATGTTCAATATTATTTTGTTTCATGAGGAATCATTTTATTGTCAAGTCCTTCATTCTGGGTTTTAACTTATATGATGTTGCAATCTCTTTTATTAATAATCCATTTGTTTAGTTGCTATTGTCTCACTCCAGTTGAAGGTTTCACTGGATGAGGGCTATATAAACAAAATTTAGAAGGTAGAACAAGTGTACATATACATTGATTTGTAGTCTCTGTTTTTTATTGTGGCTTTGTCACTCTGATATATCTGATATACATCCTGGAAGGGAATGAATGAGGAACCAAGAAAAAAAATGAAATGAGCCTTACTCAATCCTGCTTGGCTAACCTAGGATTGAAGCCACAGCCTCGTGGTAGATGAGACTCCATCTTTGTTACTTCTGCATTGTGGACATTTTAGTTTTAAGCGTTGCGGTTGTAACATAACAAAAATTGTGCGTTGGCTCTTTGTTTAAACAGCTGAGCTAAAACCATGGAGTGATGGTCAGAGCTATTCTAGCATGGAAACTGAAATCTGATGCTGACTTTGTATTGGAGGTCAAGTCACAAACTTGTTCCTGAAATTAAGGGCCTCCTTTGGTTTTTCATATTGTCATCAAGTACTTTAAATTTATGCTCAGCTTACACCAAATTTTGATGGCCCTCTTGATCTAAACTGTTGAGTTGCTTGATTCAATCCCAACTAACCTGGAGTCTGGAGTTTGTATGGCTCCCTTATGGACAACCCATGAAA
>JAOXJP010041399.1:0-16384 GCA_025762735.1 Platanus orientalis
GATCAAGAAGCTTCCTTCAGTTTTGATTTGGTGGAATTCAAGCCAAGGTGGAGATTTGTTGAGTCGGTGCCTTGATTCCATACCATGTATGACACAAAAACTAAAAGAAAAATGTTTCTTTTTTTAAAGTTACCTTTTGTGGGGCTCTTAACACATTTAGGGTTTCACTTTATTTGTACATAAATATATTATTTTATATTAGGTTTTTTGTGGAGTGGGAAGGAGACTTTGTGAGAGACAAAACGTATTTGGCTTTTGGTGAGTTCTCTTTGGGTTTTACTTACGGTTCTCGTTAGGCTTTGGGAATTTGCCCGTTGTACATTTTGTGCTCTTCTTTATTCTCCATATTAGTGAAGTCATTTATCGTCTTTGCCTGTGAATGTAGGCAGGTTTGCTGAACCACGTTAAATAGTGTCTCTTGTGTGATTATTCTTTATTGTTTCTATTTTCTTGTATTGTTTTCGTACATTACATACTGGAATCCAATCCATGTTTCATTTCGCTATGCTATTCTGGCACAACGAACTGGTATCAAAGTTAAAGGTTGTTGTTACGAATTGAGGATTTTTTTGAGGATTTTGCGATGACGACTATAAGGTTCGAGGTTCAACGGAAAGAATGGTTTTGACTGCTCGGGTACACCGTTCTAGGTGGAGCAGTTTTGTCTTCTGCACCATGTTTAGGTATACTCTGTACACAGTTGTGGTATAAGCGAATGGGTCACATTTGTGTAAGAGATTTGACAAATTTGAGCAAATGGAGCGGTTTGCTCTTTGATGAGAAGTTTGGGTTTTTTTGTGAGCGGTGTGCTCATGGAAAGCAACATAAAAGTGTTACGTTTGATGGAGAAGATGATCAAGAAGCTTCCTTCAGTTTTGATTTGGTGGAATTCAAGCCAAGGTGGAGATTTGTTGAGTCGGTGCCTTGATTTCATACCATGTATGACACAAAAACTAAAAGAAAAATGTCTTTTTTTTTAAAGTTACCTTTTGTGGGGCTCTTAACACGTTTAGGGTTTCACTTTATTTGTATATAAATATATTATTTTATATTAGGTTTTTTGTGGAGTGGGATGGAGACTTTGGGAGATACAAAACGTATTTGGCTTTTAGTGAGTTCTCTTTCGGTTTTGCCTAGGATTCTCCTTAGGCTTTGGAAATTTGTCCGTTGTACATTTTGTACTCTTTTTTAGTCTCCATATTAGTGAAGTTATTTGTCATCTTCACCCGTGGATGTAGACAGGTTTGTTAAACCACATTAAATATTGTCTCTTTTGTGATTATTCTTTGCCGTTTCTATTTTCTAGTATTGTTTCCATGCATTGCATGCTTGAATAAAGGACATGAATATTTAAGAAGAAACACCATAGTGATAAGACCTTTTAACAATTCCATTAGGCGAAATTTGGGAGATATTGGTCTTACTCTACTTATCGAAAAAGTAAAATGTAGCTTTTTCCAGTGGTAGCTATGAGGTCATCATTCAATCTTCTAAACCTGAAAACTTACAAATTGTCCTGCTTTTGTGTCGGTTCTTCCTTTCCTTCTCCGACATTCACTTTGACGAATCTGGTGTTTAATCAGACACGAGTTAATGATCCTATTTCTTTCATTCTATATTTGTCTCCTTCCTCTTCTCTTTCTATCCATCTCTCTTCCCTCCCTCTCCACTCCCTCTTCGTACTTTTTTTCTTTCTTCATGTCTCTGATTCAACCAGAATTGAAGGCAGTTAATTTTCATGATTCACGCCTACAAACAACAGCAGGCCTGAACCTCATCTATGAGGTATACAAGTTCGTGATACTTAGTTGTGGAATCCTTAGATTCATACATTCCCTGAAATTATATCAAGAGTTCATTTGGTATTAAAAGAAATCAATGCGATACTTAATTGAATGAGGTGCAAATGAAAACAAGATATATTATTGACCTATAGAGCAGAACTATTGCAGTTAATGAACCCATTATATATCCTTGAAAGGTCTCTGATGCGAAAAATGTCTT
This sequence comes from Platanus orientalis, assembly GCA_025762735.1. Taxonomy (NCBI): domain Eukaryota; kingdom Viridiplantae; phylum Streptophyta; class Magnoliopsida; order Proteales; family Platanaceae; genus Platanus; species Platanus orientalis. The sequence goes on from JAOXJP010041399.1 coordinate 2,005, forward strand.
TGAGCTTTATATCACCCTTGAAACCATTAGCAAGGATCACAATATCCATTTGTAGAGGAGCAACCTCGCCATCAATTATTAAAGGACTTGTGCAAAGGCTAAAGCTTTGAGATTTCTTCAAAATGATGCTTTCCTCTCACACTTTATTGTAAAAGTCTTCAGGCATAGCCGAGATAGCTAGAAGACTCAACAACATCCCTTCCCCTCGCTTATGAACCATAAGCTCCAAGAAGCGATTAAGGTAGAGGAGTGCAAGGGGCACTCCCATGGAAAATAATTAGGAACGTTCCAATGTTCTGTCTTGTATAGTATTGTACATGGGTACTCCATCTCTGTAACCAAGATAAATAAATAAATAATTTATTAAAATCATTGAATAAACCAATACATGAAATCCCCTAATAATCCAACAGTTTAATCAGATTTTTATCAACATTACCATATCTTCACTTCCTAGGATACGGTTGTTGAGGTTGATGAATTCAGTGAATACAAATCATTTAACACGAACAGACCAGTGGCTGTCAATCATGAATCTGACTTGAAAGGCTATGGATTGACTTGTCGGGGTTAGGGTTAGGGTTAATCTTTCAATGAGAGTTAGAATTAGGGTTTCTCCACATAAAAACGTTTCGCTCTCCCCAATATATGGTTCATTATGACTTAGCCAAGAGCAGACGCCATGAAATTTCAAGAGTTAAGATATGAAAATAAGATCTATATAGAAGGGTATAGTGGTAAATCAAGAGTAAGATAAATGAGAAATTAATTTTTCTTTTACACTATTCTTTCCTTTCTACATCATTTTTTGGAATATTTAAAAATTAGATGCCTGTTTTTTCAAAATTTCAAAAATACTTGATTATTTGGCGATTTCACCAAACTTCATGGACGATTTGGAAAAATTCCCAAAATTTATGAATACAAAAAAAGTCATTATTATTACCTTACCTTTGGACAAAGTGACTACTCAATGGATTTATGAATATAAATTTATTTTAAGGGATTCGGATTTTCTTATTGTAAAATTACCTTTTTACCACTAATTCGATTTCAACATATTAGTTTTATGATCTCTATTCTCCCCTTTCTTCGATGTTCTCCAGTTTCTGGTCTCTCTCTCTCTCTCTCTTCATATTCTTTCCTTATTAAACATCCCATGAGCCAACAGCTCCATTTCAAACTATCCTTTTATACTTGTATCTGCACTTCCATTCTTCAATTATTTCTTTTTGTTTCCTTGCCTTCGTTTTCCACACTCACAACAAACCCATCACCAGACACTTCCTTCTTTTTTTTCTTTTAATCACAAATACACCAACATTTTTTATTCTTCTTCATCATCTTCTTCAAATCCATGCCTCTTGACACATGCATAGGTGATCAAGCTAAAAGCAACAACCTTAAATGGCCTTGACACCATCCGTACAAGTTCCACAACTAACAAGCCAACCAAGAAATCCAGTGTTGGTGTCATTACCTTCAAGATTGCCTGGCTTATGTCAAAGCTCCTCCAGCTCTAGCAATCCCTTTCAGACAAAAATATTGCTCATATTTTCCATGAATCAATCTCTCTTGAGGGAGTAAGAAAAATTGTCTCCAACGATGAAACTTTCCTTCTAGCTCTCGCGTGCGCTGAGATGGTAGAAAACTTGAACCTCATACCTAAACCCAACTTTCCCTATTCCCTTGTAAAAATCAGTGGAGCAACACCAAAGGAAAATAAAATACAAGGTATAATCACAACAAATAGCAAAACAAATAATAAGATAAAACACACTCTAATACGCCAAGATTTTTAATGTGAAAAACCCTAATAAGAAAAACCATTGAAAACTTGTTCAAAAATATATTCCATTAAGTGAAATATGAAATGGGTACAAGGTTGGATCTCATCAATACATGAGAGTACATCAAGAAAGTTTGAAAAGAACCAGATTTATTGATGCTCACAATCCCTTAAAGAAACACCAATCTTCACACCTTCTTCTTTAATCTTTTTCTATTCTTTCTAAGAAGAAATCCTCAATGTCAAAACACCCAAATAAAGATAAAAACATTGCTTTTGGACCTTTAATCACCAAAAAGCATGATAAAAATAACAAACTCAAAGAGGATCCACAAAACTCCTTTCTTTTTTCTTGCTCCTAAAACAAAACCCTTTTTTCTCTTTCTTCTCTCTCTCTCTCTTTCATGGTTTTATATCTTACGGACTCACACCTCTTCTTTTTCTTTTTTTTAGCAAGAGTTTTTTAACTCTTTTTTCCATCGGACAGTGGGTCCCACCTCCTATGAGGAGGGATGCCCAACAATCTCCCCCTTCCAACTCATGAGGTGGGCTTCACCCTATCCATGCCTGCAATGTTGTAACACACCTCAAGTTTTACTTTGGATAAGACATTTGTCATCATATTAGAGTCATTTTTGTTTATGTGAATCTTCTCCAATGATAATAATTTTTTTCTAAAACATCTCATATTCAATGGTACCTCACATCTATGTGTTTGAACTTACAGTAAAAGCTTGGGTTTTTACTAAAGTGGATGGCACTTTGACTATCACAGTTAACAACATGTTTGTTCTGCTTCAAACCTAGTTCTTGAAAGAATCTCTTCATCCACAACATATCTTTGCAAGCTTCTGTATACTTAGCCTCTATAGTGGATAAGGCCACACACTTTTGTAACTTCAACTGTTATGACATTGCTCTCCCTACATAAGTAAATAAATATTTCGATGTAGATTTTCTAGAGTCAATGTCTCCAACAATATTTGCATTTGTATAACATTCCAAAACAGGTTTATCACCATCAAAGCATAAACATAACTCTGATGATCCCTTGAGGTATCTAAAAATCTATTTGACTCCAGCCCAATGTTCTTTGCCAAGATTGACAAGAAATTTGCTTACTACACCAATTGAATGTACTAAGTCTTACCTTGTAATAGGTAATTACTATTTTTTTTTTCAATTTTATCCTTCAAAAATATGATTTGGATAATATTTTGTTTTACCTCATTATTTGGCAAATTCACCAAAAGTATGGTCCGGTTTGACAAAAATCCCTACTTATTAATATTCTTTGTCAGACTATGTGTTGCTTCCTATGTAGAGACTGGTGTGTAATCTATCCATACAGAGTAGAGATGATATAACCCCATGTTTAATGGGTTTAAATAGCTTTCCATGTAAAGTCCTCTCTACTGGATGTTTTTTTCTTCTAAATAGCTTATTGTTCAAGTCTTTCAGTCCTCTTCTAGAATCATAAATATGTTTCCAAGTTCTCCTTAAACATCTTCAAGGTCAATGTTTATATCCTTGGTGTGAGAATTATGTTTCTAATTATACTCTTGTAATGAGCTTTATTAATATAGTTTAATTTAATTATTTGGTGAGCCACCCTTCTCGATCTTGCAAGCCTAGTGCTGGATTTGATTTGATGGAGTTACAATTCCATTCCAATTTAATTACTGTTAGTATTGATGCCCCCCCCCCAAACTGGCCCACCAACTTCATGGTGTATGGGCCCATCACCATGCTTGGGTCACGTGGACATTGGACATACTTTGACTACATGGACCCAACCCTAGGGTCTAATTTGTATGTATAGAGGCCATTTATAGCTCTAGGAACTGTTTTAGAATCTTGTGAAGGATATGGACCCATATCCCTTATTTACAATTTTGGGTATCTACAAGCTAACAATCATATCAAATTAGCAGTGGAGAGTGGTTTGATAAATATAACTTTGATGATCCCTTGAAGTATCTAAAAATCTATTTGATTGCAACCCAATGTTCTTTGCCAAGATTGACAATAAATTTGTTTACTACAATTGCATGTGCTAAGTCTAACCTTCTAATAGGTAACTACTATTTTTTTTTTTTTCTTTCAATATTACCTTTCAAAAATCTGATTTGGGTAATATTTTGTTTTATCTCATTATTTAACAAATTCACCAAAAATGTAGTCCGATTTGACAATAATCATTTTTTATGAATACTACCCTTTGTCAGACAATGTGTCGCTTCCTATGTAGAGACTGGTGTGTAATCTATCCATACAGACTAGATATGATATGACCCCGTGTTTAATGGGTTTAAATAGCTTTCTATGTAAAGCCCTCTCTACTGGATTTTTTTTCTTGAGATGTGATCAGCTGCAGCAAATTTTCTGTAGCTTTTAAGTAGCACAGCAAATATCTTTTAACTTGAATTGTTTTGTCTTTTGACATGGGGTTTTTGTCTTTTTGTGTTCTCTTTGGTCATGCTACTTAAAAGCTACAGCAACATTTTGCTGCAGCTGATCATTTGGATTTGGATTTTTTCTTCGAAATAGCTTATTGTCCAAGTCTTTCAGTCTTCTAAAATCGTAAATATGTTTCCAAGTTCTCCTTAAACATCTTCAAGCTCACTGTTTATATCCGTGGTGGGGGAATTACATTTCTAATTATACTTTTGTAAGGAGTTTTATTAATATAGTTTAATTTAATTATTTGGTGATCCACCTTCTAGATCTTGCAGGCCCAGTGCTGGATTTGATTTGACTTGATGGAGTCACAATCCCATTCCAATTTAATTACTGTTAGTATTGATACCCCGCACTGTCCACCAACTTCACGGTGTATGGGCCCATTACCATGCTTGGGTCACGTGGGCGTTGGACGTACTCTGACTGCAGGGACCCAACCCTAGGGTCTAATTTGTATGCATAGAGGCCATTTATGGCTCTAGGAACTGTTTTAGACTCTTGTGAAGGATAGGGACCCTTATGAGTGGTTCGGTGAATACTAAAATAAGAGAGAGAGAGAGAGAGAGAGAGACTACTGGTATCAGCTTAACGGTGGGGATTTTATACGGTGACCCCTAACCTCTGCCAATGGTCAAACAGGCGAAAACATCAGCGCCGAAAGTGATTTTAACTTTTTGGGGTGTGTGTAAATCAGTTTTCATGCTGACGTGGCTGCTCACTGACTTAGCGTTTTTCTACACCAAGCCTAGAAAAGCATCAATCAACCCGTGTTGATTTTATACGCCAACCACTAACCCCCGCCCGCCTCCACTGATGGTCAAACAGGCAGAAACACCATTGTCAAAAGTGATTTTCACTTTTTGGAGGTGTGTGTAAATCACTTCTGATGCTGATGTGGCCACTCATTGACCTATGCGTTTTTCGGTTTTTCTAGGCCGAGCTTAGAAAAGCCTCGCCGTCAGCTTAATGACATGAGCATATTAATTTAGATTATACAGTGATCAGTGCGTGGGGTACTTAAAGCGTCACTGCAACAGTAGGAGTACGTGCATCCTCCACCTGCACCATGATTGGGTATTGACGTAATTATACCTACCACCTACCATTAATGGCCCCCACGAAGAGGTTGCGCCTGCCAGCTACCAAATTTTAATATATGAGTCACACTTAAAAGTAGGCCACTCTTGCCCACGTGTTGTTCTTTGACAGCAGTTTTGTTTAAGAGTACAATAACTTACTGCAGATGATTTGATTTCTAAGCCGGCTCCTTGAATCCATGTTACATGCTACGTTTTTTCATTTTTCTTCTCGGTTATACTTCTTTCTTTTTTTTTTTTTTAATCCTTTGGTCACGTTCTGTTGTGAAGTTGTCTTGAATTCAATCTGAAATAGCCTGAACTACAACTCATACGATCTCAAAAGGCAATTTATATGACCTGAAAATATGGGAACAATGAACAACCCATTTTTATCTTATTGGGGTCTGACCCAAACCGTAAGGGGCCTGCCTTTAAGGTAATTTGTGGTTTTAACATATCTATAGTAGGGTTTCTTTGAATTCATGTCACTATAAATAAACCTGTTAATGGATTTTGGCAAAGGAATTTTTAGATGAGCTCTTTGGGTTTTGAATAGAATTTTGTTTTGGGGTTTTGAGAGAACTCTTAATACTTATCAAAGACTCATAATCTCAATAGAGACAATAAAACATTTTGACTTGATCTTAAACCATCATGTCTCTGTCATTACCATAGATTTTTTTAACCCATAGGATATATCCTCACCTGCCAACAGATTAATCTATCAGGGCAGGAGACCTGACAAATACTTTATAAGTGAATTTTCACTTTTTTGGGAGTATTTGTCCTTCTCCTGTAATCTGTGGGCAGGGGAGGATTTTTCCTTTTCCTTTTAGCTATCCAACCATTTTAATTATGCAGTTGGCGAAAGTGTTTGCCCAAAGCACAAATTAGGCATGGATGCTTCTTTTCACAACTAAAGCATAATGTGACCTATTTTCCTGCAGACTTGACAAATAATGATATTTCCGTTTTGATCCATTAGGATCCGGCTTGGGGCCAATAGAAGAACTCTACTTAGATCTAACCATTCTGTCATTGTTCAATTAAATCTGCTAACAGGAATGGTGATAGCAAAGAGTGTTTTGAGGATGCCATTTCAGGCTTGAGTTGAAAATTGTAGACAAGCCTAATGCTCAAAGCCCTGATGCCATAACGACCCTCTCTGTTCAATATTATTGGATTCACCTACTTGGTATTAACCCTTCAATTGTTTAATCTATTTAAAGACAAAAGGTAGGGAACAGAGGTCATATTTATAGGATTTACGAAGATGGGGGAATTCAAAGGATGCATATTATCCCTCTAGGCAGGAATATGTTGAATTGACCCTCTCTCTCTCTCTCTCTCTCTCTCTCTCTCTCTCTCTCTCTCTCTCTCTCTCTCTCTCTCTCTGAGCCACAGTTTCAACACTGCCTCTAAAGATAATTATTGGGTTATCTTTTATCATTGTTAATAATTACATAGTCGCAATTCGCTCAAACTGTCTTCTCTGTTGGATGATCTCTGGAATTCAAGTACTTCGAATCTTATCCTGTATGACAAGTATCCTCTATGATTAGTTGGTGTAAGGGTCCGGTAAATCTTATGTTTGTGCTTCGAATCTTATCATGTATGATAAGTATCCGCTATGATTAGTTGATTAGTTGATTTACCTCGGTGGTCTTTGGCACTGCCCAAATTTTAGGCCCTATCCAGGATCTGACCCAACTGACCGACAACCATTTAGTGAAATTCGGATTCAGGTTTGGGGTTGATATTGATAAAACCTGTTTGCATGACTTTTTTATAAGACCTTTTGTAACTGTAATCTTTATCACAGTGAAAGTTTTTTGATCATCTTCTTAACTCATAGACATAAGTAATATTGTTGAAACATGTAAATTCTTGTATGTTGTGTGATTGATTCTTTCTAGTCTTTTTTTTTTTTTTTTTTTTTTTTTTTTTTTTTTTTTTTTTTTTTTTTTTTTTTGTCTATTTCATGTTGCCATCAGCTCAGAGTCAATCACTTTATTACAACAGTAAATTTCAATTAGCATCCAAACAAGTAGACTTATGTAAACTTAATCCTCATGAAGACGCCATCACAGCCCTATTAACATAATTAAATATGTATGTAGTGCACAAGGGTGAATGACAATGATACATATACATAAAGTATATTAGTGTATAGATTGTGAGCTTCTATCTGGGTTAAGGAGATGTATAAAATAACTGAAAACAAATAAAAGTCCTCCTAGTACATAGGTGAGCAGCGAGGTGATAGCTTATATACATTGAATACGCAACCGCTGATGTGGATCCTAACTGTGCAACGAATTGAGAACAAAGGACAAAGAGGTCTTACAAGGCTGGGCTTCTGTGTGGACAGAATCCGTGTACAATGCGCATGCAAGGACCTGGCAGTCCTTGCATCAGCACCGAAAAGTAATTCACACTTTTGGGGCACGTGCTTATCACTTTTTACTGCTGATGCATCACTGTCAAGTCCTTGCACATGCATTGTATCTGGATTTTGTGTGCACAGAAGCCAAGTGGCTTACAAGGAGGCCACTGTGGACCAACTTGGCACCAATAGAACGAATGGGTTTTAGATGGAACTGTCACTTTTGGATTGATATCCTCTACGCCACCCCCCTTGTGAGCCACACAAGAGGGGAATAAATTCGCTTTTTGGAGGTGATGTGACATCTCAAAAATTGAGTTGATCCCCCCTTGTGTAGCCATTGAGTGGCTCGCAAGGGGGTGGCGTAGAGGATTTCAGGTCCTTTTATTGGGGGGAATTGACTTAGGAGTCGTAGGTCACTCGGGCCTGACAGAAATATATTGAAGGGTATTGTAACCTAAGACAAAAGGGCACACGGCTTCAGAACCATCAACAACACTTTAGTTGGGGAACATGAGTAGAGTTCCATGAAACACCTTAATAATATCTTAATCCCCAAGCCCCCATGAATTCGTTGTACTCACTTGGTCTTTCCCTAATAAATCCAAGAAGAAAAGGTCTAACTAGAAACAAAAACATTGTAATATCTATCTGGTTTCTAACAATCTAATTCTAGTTTAGGCTCTAACAAATAATATAATCCCCTATTCTCTCTCTCTCTCTCTCTCTCTCTCTCTCTGGTCGGTCCAACAGGCGTGTGTCTTACATGAAAGCCTACCAAAATTCAAGAAAGACTTGAAGATTTAATTATAATAATAATAATAATGATTATGATGATGGAAGTAATAATAATAATAATAATAATTAACATATGTTAACACTAATGAAAACCCAGCTACTTGAAAATTGCAATTTGCAAACAGCATCTTGCTACTAAACATATTATTAATTCTGAAGTGTTCCTCTACATGTTATCTTAAAAATTATCCTTTTTTGATTATTAAGGGGAGAGTAGAAATTACTCTTATGGTTGCATGTCCTTGTACTTTAAGTGTTTGTACTGATGTACTCCTAATTGTCAATTGCCAACTAACCCACTCATTGGCACGTGCAGCGCACATGTTACCTTAAGCTTCTGTTTCTTTTCCTACATAAAAAATATATTATATAGCACGCAGACACACATGTTAAATATCAATATTTTTAGATCATCCATGGTGTTCTCTTGACATTGTAAAATAATGTGATAGATCAAATAATTACAATCAATCTAAGTCAAGGGCGGTAGCCGATTCTTGATTTCTAAGAAGACGGCTAATATTGGGATTACTCTCACCTTTTATTATTATTATTATTATTATTATTATTATTTACCTGGTAAGTATCCATGCAGATTTCCTACAGCCAAAAGCGTTCAACAATCTTCTTGTGCAAGGCGTTGGGTGACACGTGGAGGAAAAAAGTGAAAAAACACCCAAGATGTGGTGGTTTGCTTTTTTTTTTCCATCATGTGTCCCCTAGTGCCTGATGCAAGAGGGTTGCCACACGTTTTTTCACTGCAGAAAATCCTCTTTGGGTAAGTACCAGTAATCTAGGGTTTTCTATATGTATTATGTTAAATTGTTAATGTATATAAAAATGTCCTGACAAATAAATAAGCTCGTGTTTTCACCAAATAATTAAATATGTCTTCATGCTGTATTTTAATTTTTAACTAACAAAACTTTAGAACAAACAAGATAGGAAGAAATCCTCCATAGAATGAGGTGAATAGCAATCTAAGCTACGTATTCTAGCATATTCAATACTCCATCTAAAATCTTCTGAGAGAGAGAGAGAGAGAGAGATATGCTTGCCTTGGTAAGGTCGAGAGAGATGCTTGCCTTGGTAAGGTCGAGAGAGATTAAGGGTAGGCTGTAGGAGACGACAAAGCTCTCGTTTGAAATTTTCTACTAATGGGGTGCCCAGACCCCAGCCCCACCACCTCGTGTTCTGACTAACTTTGTCAACCAATTTGTTATAAAGAACCAGTCCCTGGGATTCGAAAATCCGAACCCAGTTTCTACCAAACTTGCTACTGTTATGCACCCTTGATTTCCCCTATAAATACACCACCCTTTCTCTGTTCCCCTATCTCATCTTCTAATCGTTCTTATTCTTATAAGCTCTCTCTCTCTCTCTCTCTCTCTCTCTCTCTCTCTCTCTCTCTCTCTCTCTCTCTCTCTCTAAAGATAGATAGTTGCTTGTCCCAAGACTGCAATCCACGTTTTCTTCTTGCTTTTGTTTACTTTCTCCTTTCTTTCCTTAGATTTGTTATAGATCAAAATGTAATTACTCTTCAAATATATTCTACAGGTAGTCGTGGAAATCCATGTCACCTTCAATGGGCTTGGTAGTTGCTGAGAACAAGAGAGAAGATGATCCATCAGAGAGCCAATATCAGAAAGGAATAAAACATCTATGCGAGAGTGGAATCACAAAGGTTCCTACCAAGTATGTATTACCTGTTCCAGACAGACCCATTACTGAAGGGGGACAGAATGCGGCTGACGTTAACCTTAAGTTGCCGGTCATCGATTTCGCCCAATTGCAGGGTTCTGAGAGACCACAAGTTCTTAAGTCCTTGGCAAAAGCTTGTGAAGAATATGGGTTCTTTCAGGTGGGTTCTTAAAACTAATTTAAGAATCATATAACATAGAATGATAGAAAGCTAGAAACCTGATTAAATGGGTTCATTGTTGATTGATTACAGGTGAAAAACCATGGTATTTCTAGAGATGTTATAGATAGTATGATCGATGTGAGTAAACGATTTTTCGAGCTCCCATTCGAGGAGAGAGCGAAATACATGTCACCAGATATGTATGCACCTGTAAGATATGGAACCAGCTTTAACCAGAAGAAAGATAGTGTCTTTTGCTGGAGAGACTTCTTGAAGCTAATGTGCTATCCCTTATCTGATGTCCTTCCCCATTGGCCTTCTTCTCCTTTGGACTTAAGGTGACAACTTGGCTTACAATAAAAGAAAATGAACATGTTCTTATCTAAATTCACATTCTCATTGGACATGCAACTCTTCCTGCCACAAATTGTGAGGTTGTGGGTTCAATTCATGCTTACCTACTGAATATAATAAGTAGTTCTTATGCTTCTCTTTCAATATATTAATGCTTACCTTAAATTAAACAGGCAATCGGCGGTTACTTACTCCAAGCAGACCAAATTCATGTTTGTCATGCTTATGGAAGCCATCCTAGAGAGCCTAGGATTGATGGAAACCACCGAGGATGAAAATGAAGACAAGATTTTAAAAGAATTTGAAGATGGAAGCCAGCTCATGGTTATCAACTGCTACCCATCCTGTCCTGAGCCAGAATTAACACTGGGCATGCCACCCCATTCTGACTATGGCTTCCTCACACTTCTCCTTCAAGATGAGGTCGAGGGACTTCAGATACAGAATCAAGGCAAATGGGTAACTGTCAACCCACTTCCCAACTCTTTCGTTGTCAACGTCGGTGATCATCTTGAGGTTGGTTGATCAGATTAATCATAACCATTAGTGATTGTTGTTAAAATATATTAAGTATATTAACTCTAACCTCACCTACAATCTAAGGGTTTTAGGAGAGACGGTTAATTCCTTTATTTAAGATGTTATCAAGTATTCATTGTCTAGGATTGTCCCTCCCGAGGGCCTCCCAAGGGGGAGTGTTAAAATATATCAAGTATATTAACTCTGACCTCTCTTACTATTTGAGGGTTTTTGAAGAGACGGTTAATTGCTTTATTTAAGAATTATTGAGAATTCTAAGTTAAGATGTTTGAAGCTTTCTTCTTTGAGCTCGTTTTCATCGTCTTACTATAGTTTTTGATTGATCCAAATGTGTTACAGATATTTAGCAATGGGAGATACAAGAGTGTACTACATAGGGTTCTTGTGAACTCTTCAAAGTCTCGCATATCAGTGGCTTCCTTGCACAGCTTGCCTGCGGAGAAAGTGGTTCGACCATCGCCAAAACTCATCAATGAGTCTAATCCAAGACTTTTCAAGGATACTGACTTTGCAAGTTTTCTTGAGTACGTATCGTCTCGGGAACCAAAGAAGAAGAATTTCCTGGAAACCAGGAAGATTACTTGAGTTTGAGAGAAATGAAATCCCAAAAACAAATAAGAAAAGGGTCTAGGTAGCTTTACTACTTTTGTAGCATCAAATACTAGCAACGATTTAATGGGATGTAAGGCGAAATCATATAGATCTTATAGGAAAATAAAGGATAATGACAGACTTTATTTATTTTTCTGTTTGATCTTCAATCGTGCTTTTTCTTTTTTCCTTTTGTTTTCCCTGTTTGAATCATGTTTTTCTTCTTAAGAATTGTATCTATTAAACAGGGTTCGATTGGAGTAATGTTACGACAAATTGGATCCGATTCGGGTTAACAGCAAGGTGAATGTGAATATGGAACAACAATTTCATATGACACTATTTTATGTAACACAGCTTAACAATAAAAAGAAAGCTACCATTATATTGTAGAATACAAGTACAAAGAATTCTCCTAATAAAATGAAGTCTTTTTCAAAAAATGCTGACAACTCTCTCTCTCTCTCTCTCTCTCTCTCTCTCTCTCTCTCTCTCAATCTGTAGAGTATATATCACAACATGAATCCCAAGAAACTCTATTATCACATATTAAAACTCCTCAAAATACCACTAACGCATGATTTGAGTCATCAGACCTAATTCAGGACAAAATTTTGAGTTGCTAACCATTCATTTATTTTCAAGCCACTCTCTCGATGGGACAAATGAGTTGCACTTATACTACTTTCAAGTTAAATTCAAGACAATTTTACAACAATTTTGAACTGTCGTAATTAAGGGTCAAGGAATTAATAAACAAAAAAATGCAAGGAGTTAAAACTAGAAGACACCCAACACAAGACAAAACGCTTCAAAATCCAAAGGGCTGGCTGGTCTGTCAGTGGGTTGGTTCGTTCCTTTCCATTCAAACTAGCGGCTGACCCAGATTGTTAAGTAACATGGGTTGTTAGAGAGAGAGAGAGAGAGAGAGGGAGAGAGAGAGTAAAAAGCAGCCTTTCGGCTGTCTAACTTTTAGTTGACCGCTTCACGGTCCAAGTCTGCGATCAAAATGACCTGTCTGGAGGCTGGTCCAGGGCCATTGGTCCAATCTAGTTGTAATGCAATGTACATAATTGTCGAGATTCTTTCCTTTTTTATGTCTTTTTTAGGGAAATCTCAGTTTATTGGGAATACATGACCTACTTACTATTCACAAAGGATCTTCTTCCGGATCTTTTCCCGCCTATGACCTGTTAAGTTCTTGTTTAATAAGTGACAGGAGATGATTGGTGGGAAAAAATAAATTGTATTTTTCCAAAATTGTAATTCATTTTTCCTTCCAATAGTATCCTGTCAACTGTTAGACCAGTCATAAGTAAGTGACAGGAAAGGATCCGGTCATTGGCAGCCTTGCTTTGACAAAAGGTGTTCCGGATGGGAGCCTGTGCACAATCAAAGTTCACGGTGTGGCATTAAAAAATGGTTGTGCACATCTTTTTATGCCAAGTCAAGTATTTAGATTATAGACAAGTCCTAACAGGGTCATAAGCAGACCGGACAGGTTCTAAACTCGTTCCGGACCAAAACAAAGACAGTTTCGGGGTTTGGTTCATTTGGCATTTTGAGACAAGATCCTCCATAGTTCAGCACTAGCTCTCACGACAAAGTGACAAAAAAAAAAAGGGGGTTTCAAGGACAATAAAATCATTTTATTTTTACCTTTTTGTGGGTTAAGTGACTTTATTTATTTATTTTTACAAGTAACTTTATTATCTTTTATCTTCTCCATGCATGAAACAACGGCGAGAGCGACACAAAACGGTGGAGCTACAGAGGATAACATCTAATTTTAAGAATATGTTTTGTTTGGACGATTTGGTTTTGGATTGAATCAAGTCGTTTGAAGTGGATCAGAAAGACGTTCACTATCAATGAAAGTGTTACACGTTGAATCATGATAGAGGTTTTTTGGTAAATACACAAAGGGCTTTTAATCCCTTGGATCTTTACTAAAACAACTTTGTTATGTGTTACATACCCCTATCAACTTTTTAGATATGTCGCACACCCATTGGGTAATGGACACGTCTATCTTCTAGCGCACACTCATCTGGTTTGTATCCCCAATGACATAAGAAGCAAAAATAAAATAAATAAAGTTAGAACTCACTAATGGAGGTGTTATTAAGAATTAATTTGAATTCTAATTTATAGTTGACAGCTTGATAGCACCATACCCACATTCTTTTTAAATCATTTTTCCTTGTTGTTAATTTGTCTTAAATAAGGACAAAAATAGAGTGTCCCAGCAGGGAGGGTGTCGCAGATGATTTCACGCCGTCCCAAAGGGCCTCACGATATCACCCCGTCCTAAAGAGTTCCAGATTTAGATTACCAAAAAGAGAAACAGTTAGCTCTGTATCAAACTTTTGACCTCTATTTAAAAAGTGAGCTGCCAGTAGCCCGGTGTAGGGTCCACCATCAGCGTTTTGTTAGCCTTAAAGTGTGTGTAGTGTCTACGGTGAATTATAAGTTAACAAATGCTCTCTCTCTCTCTCTCTCTCTCTCTCTCTCTC
>JAOXJP010041409.1:1614-16383 GCA_025762735.1 Platanus orientalis
CACTTTTGTTTTATTGACTTACATGAAAAAGCATCGAAAATGTATGTTTATCCACTCAATTATATTATTTTAATTTCATTTCTTAGAACCCCTGTCTAACTATCAACCGTGTAATTTTTCAGAAGACGTTTAGAAGTTTGGAGCGTATGGTGATGATGCAACTATATTAGCTAAGTATGTAATTAGCATACCAAGTAATCTTCACAAGATTAGTTATGTTAACACATTGGATAGATATATAGATAATTTATATTAATGTTTTGTATACTTGATAGTTTATTTGGATTTATTTATGGCGGATGTAATATAATCATAATTTAATTTGGAAACAAAGCTGTCAGGGTAGACAGCGATAATGTTTTTAATATGAATAATATTAAAAGTGTTTATTTTTGTGATTATGGATTATCAGGTTGTCAAATAAAATAATATGAAGATCACTTTCTATCTCCAGGGATCCATATTACAGTCATTATGCTGCAGAAATTTCAATAGAAATGGCATATGGATTCCTTACTTATCCCTAATCATGGGACTTTACAATGGATGTAATCCGCCTATTTAGGCTGATTACATGCTTGTAAAATATATGTTGATCTTCTCTTTTTTTTTCTTTGTAGATACTATACTAGGGTTCACTAAACTTTGATATGTTATTTTATATTATGTTACATAGATCTCTAATTAACTTTTATGAATTTAATAGTGTTTAGAATATTATTTGTTTTTCATACAATACTTTCCTTCATTCAATTTCAAACATACTCCATTATGATTGTTTGACATATGTTTATGTCTTTGCATGAATACAGGACCAATCATTGTGAGTATATCCCCAACATTTGCATGTTTCAAGTGCAGTTAAGAAACTATTTGAGACCTCATGGAGTTAAAACAAGCTATCACATGTTGGATAGTTTGATGTTTATCCTTTAAACATAGTAAAGAATAGGTATTAGACACCTAAGGATAGGTGTCAAGTATATAAAACAAGCATCAGCCTCTGTACAACCTGGCACCCAATACCCTTTAATCTGTCTCAACTTATCTTTGTCATTCTAAGGCTATGTTATTATGGTTCGTGACACAAAGTCCTTAGGACTTGGTCATAACTCAACACTAAAATCTAAAATACACACATTGGTATAACATAGTCTTGACCCCCATTTTACTAACTTGATCACATGCTGCAACAACGCAGAATACTATGTAAGTATATAAAATAGACCAAAATAAACAGCACCCTATTCACTCTCACAATCAGACATATTTGAGTACCGAGACTTGCAAACACAATAAACCCCCAAAACTATATGCAATTTGATCCCAACAAAACCTTAGGAACCCGAATCACACAAGCTCGGGTATGTAGGCAACTTGAGACTATGTTTCAAATGCAACTGTAATGATCACACCACGGGGTTGTCCAAATCAGTAATTTTAAATCTAACACTATAGCTTATGGCAGGCATGAATTGTTAGGTTAGATAAGCCACCATAAAAAAGTGGATAATTTAGGTGTCTAACACCTTCCCCAATTGCAACAAAACAACTTACTCAATTCTCTAAAGAACCAGACCAGTCTCAAGAATCACTCTAGGCCTAAGGGTCTAGACCAAGCCGCAAGACCCATACTTTCTTTCCCCAAGAAATGAGGCAAATGTTCAACTCCATCTGTAAACATCAGAGTTAGCGACTACTCCAAAAGAAGCCCGGCAATCTGGTCAGGGCTCTATCCTCCCCTAGAAGGGCGGGGGACCATCCGGTCTTGTATGCCTATTAGATTTAAAATTAGCTATAGTATTGTATGCCTACTAGATTTAAAATTAGCTATAGTATTGTATGAACCAATCATGTGGTATGCTCATTGCAGTTACACTTGAGACATAGTCTCAAGTTGTCTACATACCCGAGCTTATGTGATTCAGGTTCCTAAGTGAGTAAGGTGTTCATTTTGATCTGTTTTATATACTTTCAGAGTACTTCCTACCACTACAACATGTGATCAAGTTAGTGAAATGGGAGTCTAGACTATGTCATGTCAATATATGTTTATTTTAAATATTAGTGTGGAGTTATGACCAATTCCTAGGAACTTCAGGTCACAAACCACAATGATGTGACCTTAAGAGAAGGTGGAGACCTAATAAGGTTGAGACAGGCTGAAAGGTACTGAGTGTCAGGTTGTACGGAGGTTGGAACATATTTTGTATACCTACACCTGTCATCGGGTTTCTAATACCTATTCTTTACTGTGTTTAAAGGATAAGCATCCGACTATCTAACATGTGATAGTCTGTTTCAACCCCATGTGATCTCAAGCAGTTTATTAACTACAAACATGTAAAGGCTGGGATACTCACAATGAACGGTCCCGTATATCATGCACTCATGCAAAAACAAGCATATGTCAAACAATCATGATGAAATGTATTTGAAATTAAATAGAAGAAAACATTTTATGGAAAACAAAGAATATCCTAAACAGTATCAAATTCATGAATGACAAGTAAAAATCTATGTAATATAACATATTTAATATAAAATAGCATGTCAAAGTCTTAGTGAACCCTAGCATGATATCTACAAAGAAAAGAAGAGAAGATCAACATGCATTTTACAAACATATAATTAGTCTAAACAGGCAAATCACATCCATTACAAAGTCTCATAACTAAAGACAAGTAAGGAATCCATATATTGTTTCTGCCGAGATTTCGACAACATAACGACAATAATATGGACCATTGGGGATAAAAAGTGATCTCTATGTCACTTTGTTTGATAACCTAATAGTCCATAATCATGAAAATAAGCACTTCTAATATTATTCACATCAATAACATCATCACTGCCCACTCGACAGCTCTGTCTCCAAACTACAGCATATTCATATTGCATCCGCCGCAAACAAATAAACTATCAAGTACACAGATCATCAATACAAGTGATCCGTACATCTACCCAAAGTGTCAACCTAACTAATCTTATGAAAATTACTTGGGATGCAAATTACCTACTTAGTTAGTACAGCTTCATCATCACCATACGCCCTAAGTCTCTAAATGTTTCCTATAAAATTACACGGTTTAATAGTTAAACAAGTATTCTAAAAACTGAAAATAAAATATAATGAAGTGGGTAACATACAATTTTTATGTTTTTCTAATGTATATCAATGAAACAAAAGTGGATAAGGCATAAACAATAGCTTTCATTTATAAAAAGAGATGAGTGCATTAAAACAATATCACAAGTGATCAAGAAGAAATAAAATTTTAACTAAGCAAACTGCATTGATGTTTAAGTTGCTAAAATAATGTAAATCCAATCAAAAAAAAGCATGCCCAGCCAAAAATCTAAAAAGATGGAGCAAAAATTAATCCAAGAGTTAATCTAAATCATAAATTAAGTAACCAAATAAAATGAACAACTTCATGTAGTAAAGCAATATAAAGGCCAAATATCTAAATAATAGACAAATAACTTTAAAGTAATTTGGAAGGCAATATAAAATCAAGTGCTATAAACAAGTAAACATAAATATAAAATCGCTAAACAAAATAATCCAAGCTAGATGAATTAATGAACCTATTACTACTAGCAAGCACAGACACGGTCACAATGCTAAATGTGAGTAGATTCACAGATTATATAAAAATATAAATACATAAATAACAAAAAAATCGCTCCCATGAAACCATAGGAAAAACTTCATTGCATGTTTGCATTAACCCATCATATTATAAATGATAACCGTCAACTAAATGGAAATGCATTAGACAGCATATAAGGAATAAATCAAATATTCTACAATTCAAAACCATAAAAGAAATACAATAGAATGATACATACTGAATGAAAATTTGGTACTTGGGAAACTAAATGAACCTAATTTCCTAAAAAGAACTCATTAAAAATTAAGATGGTACACCTAAATCCTCATATAACAACGGCATGATGAATCAAAACAATCACAGCTAGGCATAACAAATAAAATATCAACAGACCTAAAAATGAATCTAAGCATGCTATACAAAATTGGGACAAAGCATAACATAAGAGTGAACAAAAAAAAAATATGCCATATAATCACCAATATCAGGAATCTCCAATATGAAATAAGAGAACACAACCATGCGGATTCATATAACTGGAGGTGCTTCCCTAACATGTGAATGTCCACTTGCATCTCCACAAGAATGTATAACAAAAATACAAAAGTTACATCGAGTACAATGTCTCATATTTGTTAAAAGTGTGCAAAACAAAATGAAACACTTTGCATTTAATGTTGGAGGCAAATTTCTTTAAAAACGATTATATCCCATTAAATTATAGAATATTTCCTTATCTATCAAAAACATAGAATGCAAAAAACATCAACATTAATGGCATCTTTGCATAGTGTGGGACCAGAAATATGAAATAGAAAATGGACAGGTAGTCAATGGCCAAAATCATAATACATGCAAAACAAAGTAATCCATGTATTCTTGTTACTTATACATAGGCAACCATTCATTGTTTTTTCTTTTTGGGGGGATAATTAACAACTCTATTAAGAATGAGGAAAATAAATATACAACAACAAGGCGGCCCAAAGGCAACTCGAGACAAACATTCGGAAACTCCGGCAACAACCCAAGACATTCATTGTTGCATTTCATCACTGTAACCAACACCAATTATGGTTGTAACTAGAAGACAATCAATAGTTTGTTCGTAGATTTGTGTGTTAATTGCTAATGAGTGCATTGAAAACAGGAGGATTTCCGGTCGTAATGATCTGCTCTATAAGATCGATATGGACAAGGCCTATGACCATGTTAATTAGGATTTTCTGGATTATATCCTTGGGAGGATGGGTTTTGGTGTTAAGTGGAGAAGTTGGATCTTCTGTTGCCTTCGATCTGTTAATTTCTCTATGTTGGTCAATGGATGCCGACAGGTTTCTTCAAAATTTCGAGGGGCTTGAGAAGGGGATCCTCTTTTCCCCCCTCTTGTTTATTACGGTATCCAATATTCTGAGTAAGATGATTAGTAGAGCAAAAGAGGGCTATGTTCCGAGTTTTGTCATTGATGTTGGGAATTGTCAGATCTCTCATCTACAATTTGCTAATAATACCATGATCTTTTGTGAGGCGAACATGACTCAGTTGGGTTGCTTGTGATGTATTATGTGTTGTTTTGAGGCGGTTTCAGGTCTTAAGATTAATTTGGCGAAGAGATAATTGATCCTAATTGGTGATATCCCGAATATTGAGAGTTTGGATTGGATTTTGGGATGTAAAATTGGTTCCCTGCCTTCTTCCTATCTTCGGAGCCGTTAAGGGCAAATTTCGAGTCCAAAGTAGTGTGTGATCCAGTAATGGATGGGATTGCTTAGCCACTAAAGGGGGCTAAATTTACATGGTCCAATTTTAGGGATTGCCCTTCCCTGAGCAGAATTAATCGATTTCTTTTCTGCATCGAGTGGGAGGCCTTATTCCCGCATAGATCCCAGATGGCACTTCCTAGAATAATCTCGGACCATTGTCCTATCATTCTTGGGTCGGGTTGGATATCTGGGGGCCCTTCTCCTTTTAAGTTTGAAGATTCTTGGTTTATGGAGCCAGATTTCATGGACTTAGTGGAACAAGTATGGTCCCAATCCTCCTTTTCTGGCAATGAAAGTCGAATCTTTGCTCTCAAGCTTAAAACTCTTAAACTCATATTAAAAGAGTAGTCCAAAACCTGTGTCATACTTCAAGTCGGAGACTAAGAGATGTTTAGAGAAAATCAAAGAATTTGATTTACTTGAAGAAGAGAGATCATTAAGTGTTGAAGAGCGACTTGAGAGAGAATCCACCTGCAAGGAATTTCAGGTTTTGGCTCTTAAAGAAGAAGTGTATTGGAGACAGAGATCTAGAATCAAATGGTTAAAATAGGGGGATCGAAATACAATTTTCCACAAAGTGACATCTCAAAATAAGTGTTCAAATTCTATCCATGGTATGTGGATTAACGGGCAATGGTCTCAGAATCAAGAGGAGATTCGAAAGGGGGTGGAAAATTATTACATTGATTTATTCAAGGAGGATCACTTAAACAAACCCCTTTTGGAAAGTATGGAGTTTGATAAAATTTCGGATTTGGAGAAGACTTGGGTTGAGAGAAAGTTTTTTGAGGAAGTATTCATCACTATCAAAAGCATGAAGAGTGATAAAGCTCTAAGTCCGGATGGTTTCTCTATTGTTTTTTACTAAAGATGTTGGGCTATCATCAAGGATGATCTTATGCAGGTGATGGAGGAATTTTATTACTTGGAAAAGTTTTATGAGCACCTTAATATTACTTTCATTGCTCTAATCCCTAAAAAGAAGGCTGCAAAAGAATTAAAAGATTTTTGCCCTATTAGCTTATTGAGTAGTGTGTACAAGATCATTGCTAAGATGCTCTCAATGAGACTGAAGAAAGTACTAAAAAGTATCATCTCCCCACCGCAAGGAGCATTCATCGAAGGGCGTCAAATTTTGGATGGGGTTCTTATTGTGAATGAATGTATTGAAGATAGGCATATTTCGGGTCGAAGGGAGGTGATTTGTAAACTAGATCTGGAGAAAGCCTATGATCATGTCAATTGGAGATTCTTGGACTACTTATTTCTTAGGATGGGTTTTGGGGCTAAAGGGAGAAGTTGGATTTCCTATTGTGTTAGGTCGTCTTCCTTCTCAATTATGATCAATGGATGTCCTACGGGTTTCTTTGCTGCATCTAGAGGTCTTTGATAGGGAGATCCTCTTTCCCCCTTCTTTTTTATCATGGTTTCAGAGGTGTTGAGTAGAATGATTAGAAGGGCGGAGATGGGGTTTATAACTGGTTTTTTTGTGGGAGCTGGGGAGGTCACTATTTCTCATCTTCAATTTGCTGACGATGCTATGATATTCTATGATGCGGAGATTCGTCAGGTGGGATATCTTAGATGCATCTTGAGATGTTTTGAGGCAGTATCAGGATTAAAAATCAATATGAATAAGAGCGAGATATTCCAAGTGGGTGAGAACTGTGACATTGATAATTTGGCATGGATATTGGGTTATAAGATTAAACCCCTTCCGACTACATATTTAGGTTTGCCTCTAGGGGCAAATTATAAATCAAAACAGATCTGGGAGCCGGTTATGAATAGGATTTCAGCTAGATTGGACTCGTGGAAAGCTCCTTTGCTGTCTAAAGGTGGTTGTCTAACTCTGGTCAAGGCAACTTTAGCAGCCATACCAAACTATTTCCTCTCACTATATACAGTTCCATCCTCTGTGGCCAATAGGATGGAAGCATTATTCAGAAACTTCTTGTGGAATGATAAGGTTGGGTCCCATAAATATCATTTGGTGGATTGGAAGTCCTGTTGTAAACCCTTGGAGAATGGAGGTCTAGGAATTAGAAGGATTCGGGACCACAATAGGGCTCTTTTGGCTAAATGGCTATAGAGATTTGGTTGAGCAGGATAATCTTTGGAAGAAAGTAGTGATAGCAAGGTTTGGGTTAGCCTCTCGTTGGGAGCCTAAGGAGATTAGGGGACGTCATGGATGTGGTATTTGGAAATCAATCTCAACGGTTAAACGGGTTTTTTAGGAGGACATTAGGTTAAATTAGGAGATGGGAGCAACATTAGATTTTGGTCAGATGTGTGGACTGGTGAGTCTCCACTTAGGTTGGCTTTTCCAAATATTTATAGATTGGCTTTAGATCCAGGTTCTTTGGTGGTAAATTGCTTTGATCTAGTTTCGAGAGTCTGGGATCCGAGATTACGAAGAGCCCCAAATGATTGGGAGGTTGGTGAGTTAATGAGCATGCTAGGTCTTTTGGGTAATTCATGTCCGGGGCAGGGGATTAGGGATGAGTGGGTGTGGAATCTGAACAAGAGAGGGTGTTTTACAGCAAAATCACTATACATCAAACTCTTCAACACCACTGAGTGTTTGGTTCCTTATAAAAGCATTTGGAAGGTGAAAATTCCATCTAAAGTGTCATTTTTCATTTGGAATTGTTTTTTGGATAAAATTCTTATCCTCAATCATCTCCAAAATAGATGTTGGAATTTGGCGAATAAGTGTATCTTGTGTATGAGGGAGGAGGAATTTGTGCATCATATTCTCATCCGTTGTCCCATGGCTAAAATGGTGTGGGCTTTCTTCCTGATCCATCTAAAAATTCCTTGGATTTTTCCGAATTTGTTTCATGAAGTAATTTCGAGGTGGATGATCAATGGTTTGGATAGATTATCTCTCCAAATTTGGCATGCTCTTCCAGGGGCAATTTGTTGGGGTCTATGAAAAGAAAGGAACAACAAAATCTTTGCGGATAAATATAGGTTAGAAACGGCTTTGATAACATTTATCTACAAAATCATTTTTGAATGGATAGCGTTGTCTTCGGATTTTGAGGAGGTGGCGTGGTACTTTATATGGTGTGCAGAGTTGTAAGCGGTTATTATGAGGATTGCGTTTCTTTCATGTTTTTCTATTTCTACTTCTTTATTTTATATGTTGTTCTCTTTGGTGAATCAAAGTTTATCCGTTTGGCTTGATTTTGCGAATCCAATGTGATTTGAGAATGTTACAGCTAAAATATTACTTGGGTGTCTATTTGTGACAGGATTTAACTATTTTAGAGTTTTACTTTTATTAGGAAGTTTAGTTAGAGTGGGACTTGATGCAGCATTGCATATACAATAGTGAGTGTGTACAAAAGAGATAGGAATAAAATTACTAAAGTAATGAAGAAAAATAAACAAGATTCCTACTTGCAAGTTTTCATGTTAATTTAGGTGATTTTAAAGTTAAGCTCAACATGCAATAGAGGAATTAGGGTTTACAAAATTAATAAACAATTAAAGTTCTAACTAATATGTTTTGGATTATTAGTAAGATACAAAAATTTAGTAATGAGACTAGTTTAGGCCAAGCCAAAAAAAGTGTCTAAATTAGGCCAAAATCAGGGAAACAAGCCAAATAATTTCAGGAATGATCTGAAAGGCCTAAAGATGGGTTTAATATTATTTTTAGGCAATTAAAAGAGTTTATGGGTGATCAATTTAGACTAGGAAATTTAAAACGTAGATCCAGGCCATATGCCACATGTCAAAAGTCAACTTGTCAAGAAATTTGAGGGTGGAGCCAGAAGAGAGGAATCAATACCTAAGAGTGATGTAGAATAGCTCCTTGATGAACTTAAAGTTGATTGTAATCAATTTCCTTGATCAAAGTGCCGGATTTGGGCATTTCCAAGAATTTCAATCTTTCTAGGCCTGAGGAATAAGTGCCACTTGCCTCTGAATATCTTGTATGGATTATTTTTTAAATTTGAAAATTTCAAAAGTGGGGTCCACTATCTAAGATTTCCCAAGGGTTATAAATACCTTGGTTAAAGTCCTTCATGCAAAGCCTGTAGCTAGTGAGAGTAATAGGCCAACTCGTAAAATCACTTAGCAAGCTATATTCACACTTGGTGTGGGAAAACTCATGTGAGGGTCTTCTTTGATGAAGTTGATCCTGCGGTTTGTGTACTCAGGGAGGATCGTCCAGGTGCCTAGAATGTCTTAGAAGGCTTAAATCAAACAAAACTTTGGTCGTGAGTTACTGGTGTGCAATCTGACAAAATCTATCTAGCAGGTTGGTGTCATGCCTGGTATGAACTAACGTAGATGGGTTTAAAATTTAATGAAGTTTCGTCTGTTGGTGGAGCATGCAGATAGAATCGTCTAGGTGTCTAAAAGACACTAGAGGTGATAAATAGATCAAATCCTTGGCGGCCTGTAGCTGGTATACGATCTTTCAAAATTCTTCCAACCTCTGTTTTCATACCTGGCTCAGGTATAGGTCCATAAAACTTCTTCCAAACTGAAGTTCCTCTCAATCTCTTGCTAGATAATGGGTTGTCTAGACATTACTGACCTCCTGGAAGGCTTGTTTTAACCAAATCCTTGGAATTATGGATATAGAGATGATTCTCTTGTGAGTTGATAGGTTTCAGCAACAATGAAATTCTATAAAAATTTAAAACTTGAAAAGAGAAAGGAGGAGAGAACCTTTAACCCAAGGGGAAGGAGTGGCCTTCACCACTAGCGTTAAACTAGGTGGGGGCCTAATCTCATTCCAAGGTTTTAGGTTTCTTCAACCTACAACAAAGAGGAGGAAGAAGAGAGCATCACATTCAATTTTCAATTAATATTTCATAAGTCATAAAACTTGGTCATGTGGAGTTTTATAGACTCCTCCCATGACTAGGGCTAATACAATATAATGGGCACTGCTCGAAATATTCTTATTTCCCTTACAAATATGAGCAAATAGCCCCCTCCCCTCATCTAAATATAAAGACAAATAAGCCTAAATAACCAATTGTACACCAAAATACCCTCAAGCATGTGTTTCCCCCTATAAAAGATACACTAAAAAAAATGTAAAAAGAACTAAAATACTGGACTAAACATAAGGTAAGCTCCACATAGATAAATCCCTCTCTCGGCCGTGATGTCCTCATTAGGATTTGGATGGCAGAAGTGCAAAATCTGTATATACACATTGTAATTCAAATAATATAAATGAACAATTATTAATGAGTGGAAATTTCAAGGCCTATGATTGTTCTCTATAGTGACTAGAGTTTTGAAGGTGGTATTTTTTTTTTTTTTAAACTCTAGTTGTGATTGCTTGGTCTTGTGTCAACTTGGTATTAAGGTAAAGCCTAGAAGATGGTTTTAGATATTGGGACTAGGTTTGCTTTTCCTTTTGGGAAGACAATCAAAGTTCTTATTAGTAATAGGTATGAGAAGAACCTAATTTCCACAAGTGTTTTTGAAGACTCTACCAGATGCTGTAGATCAACTATATTGTGATTATAGTGAAGAAGGTTTTGTTATAATTCAACCAACGGAACTATATTGATGGTGTTATATGTAAAATTCTTCTTTACGAAAACTATAAATTGTGCTATCCAAGCAATGGAATGATGAAGGGAAGGCTAACTATGATGAGAATTGAAAAGACATATCTTGTAGATTTGTATTCATGATGTGTGTTATTGTCTTATTGACTTAGAGTAAAACCACAACAACCTACTCCAATTAGCTATGGAAGAATATAAGAGAAAACTTGAGTGTTGTCTCACTATGAGAAACACTTGAACCTCTTCAAGTTCATCCCTTTGAGAATTAAATGAGGCTTCAATCAGTGGAAGAGAAGAAGCTTCAAGTTAGATTGATTTTAGAAATTTCACAATACAACTATGAATATCTCCCTAACTCCAGAGGTTCACAATCTGGAAGAAGGCAAGAAAATCATTGAAGGTTGGTTGAATGGTTCCCAATTGTTTTATTGTCTTTTTACTTTTTTTTTTTTTTTGAACTGGGGGAGAATTATTTGGGACTCGAAACAACCCATACTTAAATTTGATGGGCTTATGCTTGACTATTTTGAGTTGAAGTTTTATGTTTGGCAATAGTGATGTAGACATTAGAGCCAAGTAGGACCCACACATGGCTTGGTGGGATCCACACGAGAAGACATCTAGAGGAACATCTTTGGGACACATGATGGAGTCTTTTTAGAATTATTTTACTATTGTAGTAAATGTTTTATGAGTTAATAGAGTTTAGGGTCTAAGTGGCATTTTAATTTTTGTTTTAGGGTGTTTTTATAATAAGACATTATTGCCAAAGGTATTTTAGCAATTTTAGTGAATCAACAAGTCAAAGCGGGGCCCTTTTAGAGTGTTGGTCGAAATCTTCTAAAAAGGCTTGATTTTGGTAGTTTTTATTTTTAAAAAAGTAAATGTTTTAGTAGTTTTGAGTTTAGAGAAGTCTTAGTTTGCAAGTAAGCTAGTAGTTTAGGCATTTCTAAGTTGATTTCTTGCTATTTAATTGATTTTGTGAGCCTATATATAGGGCTGCACGTTTTTGTATTGGTATGATAGAAATTAATAAAAGTTTTTGGCTGGTTTTGCTCCTACAACTACAAGTAGTGTTTCTCCTTCATTTTCAAGTCTTATGCCTTGGCTTAAAATCCTTGTAGGGATTACTTGAATCATGGGGTAGGGATTACTCCAAAGGTATTTATCTTTATCATTCTTTTTTTCTTTTTTCTTCTTTCTTCCTCTTTAATTATACTGTTTTCATCATTAAAGAACCCTTTTGAAGGTATTCTTGAAACCCACAACCTATAGCATCTTCTTGACTTCTGGAAACCAAAACCAAATACTCACATTACCTGCGGCAAACACAAGCCCTGAATCGTTGCTGCTTGAGATCTTGAATTCAGTCCCTATAACCATATGCTCTTCTTTTGTTTAAACCTGATCAGTTCCCTAATTAAGCCTGTGGTTTCATGTCTATAAATACCTTAGAACCTGCCACCTGAAACCCTCTTAATACCTGCCCATACTACCTCTGAATGATAGCCCCCATATCCTCTAATCTCAGTCCTGTTTGCACCAGATCACAGCCTTCGTGGCCTATCCAGCCCAGAAATTCTGCTCCAGAACTTTGTTATCATGCCTATGTTTCTGGTACTGTTCTAGTCTGGAAACCAGTCCAGATTCATCTTTTCGAAGACCTCTTACAGTTCCCTGCATGTGTGC
The DNA here is from genome assembly GCA_025762735.1 of Platanus orientalis. NCBI lineage: Eukaryota > Viridiplantae > Streptophyta > Magnoliopsida > Proteales > Platanaceae > Platanus > Platanus orientalis. The sequence goes on from JAOXJP010041409.1 coordinate 14,236, forward strand.
CTACTGTTAACTCCAGAAATACTGCACATGGACCTTGTTTTACCTGTGTTTGGCCCTTTATCAGTCTACTAATCTGCCTATGGTTATTACCCTAAAACCCTGTTGTTTTAGCCAGTTCTGAATCTCTGGATCAGTCCCTGTTATATACCTTCACCATTCAGCCTGTTATAGGCCTAAACTATACCCTATTACAATCCCATATCAGACCCTTTTAGACCATCCAAAAGCCCCAATTTTAGTCACTGTTTTAAGCCCAACCCCATTCACTTGCTGGTTTTTGTTCAGATTGTGAGCCCTTAACCCATATCCGAATACCCTATTTAATGTGTCGAACCCCACACTCAGATTTCACCCTTGGAATCAATCTAACCCACGTTTGACAGCCTTGGTGCACACTATTATATTCAGCCTGCATTACTTTAGTTCTTGGATTGGTATTTTGTATTGTGTGCTGCATCAAATAGTTTTTAATTCTATCAGTTTTGGGGTAATCTAGTTTAGTTTATTGTTTGTTATATTTCCAAGTAGAATAGGTTTTATTTATTTTTTAGGAAAGTGAAAGTTATCTGTCACTTTTCTTTAAGCGTTATTTGGTGGGTCAAAACTTACTCCTGCATGTTTTAAGCTTGTAAGTTGTTTCCTTTTGTTGGTAGTGAATAGGAACCCAACCGTCTTTATTTCTTGTCCTTTTGTCTTCCTTTCTTGCTTTTTCAATTTTTTGTTTGTTTTTAATCTTTTTGTAGTTTTTGTGTCTTGTGAGGAGCCAGACATGAAAACGCTGTGTCATTGCTTTGGTGCAATGGTAGTGGCTTGGGCTGCTCAGCATGAAAATGCAAATGAGTCTGGTGAGCAGGCACTTTGTGCAAAAAACGAAAGGTTAGGTCTGTTTCCCATCCACCCCTCCTAGCACCTGTAATTACGGGACCGACTTTGGGTAATGACCTCTTATATGACCTTTTTGTAGTTTTTGGTTGGCACATAGATATAGTATAATTTGGCACATATGGATAAGGATATTCTAGGGAATAAAAAGTAGGTATATGATAGGAGGGGATACAACTAAATTTAATGGGGTTAAAATATTAGTTAGATGGTGGAAGATTTCTAATTAAATCTATGTCAGTGGTATTAAATTTTTTTTTTTTGGATGTTAAAGGGATATGAAACTAAATTCTTTAAACTATTTTAGTATTTATATGGTTTTCCCATAAATTGACGTGCTTAAATGTCTTGAATTTATGTTGTCTTGGTGGCACACTTCCTCTCTTTAACCTGAAAGCTTGTACAGACACCAATATGCTGGCAACATTACCACCAGATTCAGATGAGCAACAGGCTCAAGTTACAGCCATCCAAGACGAAGATGGCTATAACTGGGGGTAAGATATTATGCACTTGAACGTCATTGAGTGATAATAATCAAATATTATTTGGTTCTTATGCTCATTCCTCTTTGCCTCCTCTATTTCTACGAAGGTACAATCCTGTTCTTTGGGGGGTTCCCAAAGGGAGCTATGCAAGCAACCCAAATGGTTCATGCCGTAATGTTGAATTTCGAAAGATGGTCCAGGTTGCTCTTATATATTATGTTTTTCATGATATGCATCACGGATATATGATATATTGGTTATCAGAATTATATGCTTGAATAGTTGAATTCAGCTTGAATAATGCTAAACTGTTCCCTCTTTTACTGATTATCTTAATTTCAGGCACTTAATCGCATTGGTCTTCGTGTTGTGTTGGATGTCGTCTATAATCATTTGCACGGAAGTGGCCCACTTGATTATAACTCTGTGCTTGACAAGGTCATGATTTGACTCTTATGGTCTATATCCTGCTACTATTAATTTGTTTTCCAAATATAATGTGGTTGTGTCATTGTGAATGATAGTCTTATCTGTATCTTATTTTTACAAGATTTAGTTTCTACTCCTCTTGTGACACTCAGTTCATTGTAGGTTGTTCCAGGTTACTACCTAAGAAGAAACACTGATGGATTCATTGAGCATAGCACGTGCGTAAATAATACTGCAAGTGAGCATTTTATGGTAGAACGCTTGATTCTTGATGATCTTATATGCTGGGCTGTTGATTATAAGGTGATTATTCACAACTTTACAGTGGTATAGCCCTGTCTCTTATACA
>JAOXJP010041430.1:0-16383 GCA_025762735.1 Platanus orientalis
GGATCCATGGCAATGATATTGGGACATTTTCATAAGTAGCTAACAGACTTACTTTATCTGCTTTTATGTTTCGTAAGGTAAGTCGTGCCGACCCAAACCTATGTCCCGAGTTATGGTTGGGTCCCCCAACCTGGGCTAACTCATAGTGTCAGGCTCTTACTTGTGGCCAAGCCTACCTAGTATATTTTGTGACCCATCAACTGCCCCCTATTCCCGAGTCAAGTATTTACCTGTCGAAGGGAATATGAGTCCAGGCTCAGTCACCTATTGGTGTTTAGTGATTTCTTTCATTCTTTTTTGTTCCCCTTTTTTTACGGGGGCTAGTATATGTGCCCTTGTAGAATTTTTCAATACTTGTCCATTGTATTTGTTGGTCTACTTGTAGTCATTCCTTGTTTTTGGGCGAGTTGCCTCCTCAGGTTAGTCATCCTCTTTTACATATTTTTTTGAGTCATCTTGTGACCCTCAGCCACTTGGGGTTTGTTGTTCTTGGCCACTCGGGACTTGTCGTTCTCCTTAGAGAATTTTAGAGTCATTTTGTGACCCTCGACCACTTGGGGCCTATCGTTTTTGGTAGATGGTCATTCAAGAGGCAGCCTCTTGCCTCCTTTCTTCCAGTAGGTCTAAGTTTAAGCGAAGATTCTCCTCGTTCCCATCTTTATCTGCTCTAGAAACTCATACGTTGGTAGGATTAATTCCACCAGGGTCACCGCCTCTGACCCGAAAGCCAATAGAAAAGGGGTTTCTCCATCGGGGTCCTAATTGTCGTCCTGTATGCCCATAAGGTACCCAGTAGCTCATCGGGCCAGTTTCCCTTGTGGGCCTCTAACCATGTCTTTATTATATTGAGGAGAGTTCGATTAGTGACCTCGACTTGTCCATTGGCTTGGGGATGACCCGGGGAAGAAAAATGGTTTCTTAGCCCAAGATTTAAGTAGAACTCCTTCAAATGAGGGTTGTCAAATTGCCTACCATTATTAGAGATGAGAACTTCTAAGACACCAAAGCAACACACTATAGCCTTCCATACAAAATTTTTGATATTAATCTCAGTGATCTTGGTAACGGGTTCTGCTTTGGCCCACTTGGTGAAGTAGTCAATGGCCACCATAATGAACCTGAGTTGTCTATTTCCTTTCGAGAGTGGCCTAACAATGTCTATTCCCCATTGTGTAAATGGCCAGGGGCTAGGAATCAGTGTGAGTTCTTCTGTTGGTTGCGAGGCTTATTTGTGAATCTCTGGTATCGGTCACATTTTCAAGCAAAACGTGTTGAGTCGGATCACATGGTTGACCAGTAATATCCAGCTTTGACTAGTCGATGAACCGTCGATCTACCCCTCGAGTGGTTTCCACATATTTCCTCGTGAATCTTCGCCATAGCTTATTTAGACTCGGTCGGGCTCAAGCACCTCAGGTAGGGCAGTGTGAGGCTCCTTTTGCATAGGACTCCATCTAGCCATATGTACTGCGAGGCTCTTAATTTAAGCCTCCTAGCTTCTATGTGATCATCGGGCAACTTGCCTTTTTCTAGGAACACCCTGATTGTGTCCATTTATGTCGGTTCCTCTTCCATGACCCCAACGGGTATGGCTTCAGAGACAGCAATACTCGTGGTTGGCATATATTCGATCATTGCGTCCTCATCGTCCACAAGGGCTAAGGCTAGTCCGGCCAACCGGTCAGCCCGGTCATTCTGCTCCCATAGGACATGCTCGATGATGAACACGTCGAATGTGATCACTAGCGCTTGTGTCACCCATAAGTATTCTGCCATCTTCTCCTCCCTTACCTCATATTCTCTAATGTCTTAGTCCATTATCAACTTGGAATCACTCCTAATCCTTATTTTTTTAGCCCCGAGCTTGTGGGCTATCTTAAGCCCGTTGACCAGTGCTTCATATTCTGCCTTATTATTGGTTACTTTGAACCAAAATCTAATGGCATACTCCAATTCTTCACTCCTTGGAGAGGTTATTATGATCCCGGCCCCACTCGCATGGCCTGTTGAGGACCCGTCGATATTCAGTAGCCAACCATCGCCCTTAGCAAGAGTTGTTTCTTCCTATTTCTCGGCATCAATGGATGGGGTTGATTCAGCTACAGCTTAGCCCTTCACTGCCCCCCTCAACTTGTATTTGATGTAGAATTCCCCCAACTCGACTACCCATTTTATCAGTCTGCCCAAGGTGTTTGATTGTTGTAGGGCATACTTTAGGGGTTGGTCCATGAGCACTGTGACGGCATAAGCTTGGAAGTACGGGCGTAGCTTTCTTACGGTGGTTACTACCGTAAATGCTACCTTTTCGATTTTTGGATAGTTCTTCTCAGCCCCAGTCAAAGCCCTACTTACATAGTACATGGACCGCTACCTGCTTACTTCTTTTTTTATTAAAACCAAATTCATTAAATCCGAGACAGAGACATATAAGAGTAGGATGTCATTGGGCTCAATTCTACATAACAGGGGTAGACTTGCCAAATGTTCCTTGAGTTTCTGAATTGCCCTTTCACACTCTGTTGTCCACTCGAAGGCTTTTCACAGGGGCCTAAACAAAGGAAGGCACTTATTAATTGATTGGGGTATAAACCGATTCAAAGCCACTACTCTACCTTCTAGCTTCTGGAACTCTTTGGTGTTTCGAGTGGGTTCTATCTGCAAGATGGCTTCTACCTTCTCTGGATTTGCCTCAATCCCCCTTTGTGACACCATAAAGCCTAAGAATTTTTTTACCTATACTCCAAAGGCACATTTTGCGGGGTTCAACTTCATTTTGAACTTCCTTAGTATGTCGAAGGTTTCTTCAAGGTCTTTAAAATGGAACTTTACCTTCAAGCTCTTAACTAGCATGTTGTCAACATATACCTCCATATTTCTCCCTATCTGGTTCTTGAACATGGCATTGACCAGTCTCTAGTAGGTGGCTCCTGCATTCTTCAGGCCGAAGGGCATAACCTGATAGCAGTATAATCCTCTATCTGTGATGAATGAGGTTTTTTCTTGATCAGGTCCATACATCCGAATCTGGTTGTACCCTGAGAAGGGGTCCATGAAGCTGAGTAATTCGTGTCCAAAGGTAAAATCCACCAGTGTCTATTTTGAGTACAGGAAAACTGTCCTTCGGGCAGACTTTATTCAGATCTGTGAAGTTGACACACACTCGCCATTTTCCATTTGCTTTCTTAACTAGCACCACATTCTATAACCATTCCGGGTAGTGGACTTCCTGTATGAACTCAGCATCCAAGAGTTTGTCAACTTCCTCTACAACCGCCTTATTTCTATCCGTTGTGAAGTTTCTCCTTTTTTGTCTCACTAGTTTTGCAACCTTACAGATGTTCAAAAGGTAATTTATAGCTTCCAGCAACTTCGAGCGCTTATGAAATGGCTGATAAATCGCTTGCTGAGGTCTAAGAAGCTGTCAATAGACCCAGGTTTCAGCTTTCCAAACCATGCACAGGTGGGGCCTTTGAGGGTCAAAGGGAAGGCTTGACACATGATTTCGTTAGGAAGGACTTGAAGGTGCATGAGTGTCTTGTACATTTCTAGGTGGTCGAGGGGGTCTTTTGTCCCTTCAAATGCTTCCATCCGGGGGTGCGACATTTGTGAGAAAGCAGGCAGTTGATCATTCGAACCGAGAAGGGTAGTTCCATCCTTCTAACCAGGTCCTCGATAGTGGATGGCTCCTTTTCCTTCATCGTCCACAAGACGTCCTTCAGTTGGTTTTATACTTCTTTAAGTCTCTCATCCAGCAATGGATTTTTCGGACCACCTCTCTCTACTTGACTCCGAGAGAAGCGCTCTTCATCTAGCTGTCTCTTGGACTAATGGGATTCTGTCTCTCCCATTCGTTCTTCATTGTTGCTACCTAACAGGGCAAGGTCTTCACCGCGTAACTCTCCATGAGTCTCTCTTTCTTCTTGGTTGAGGAACCTTTGTAGAAGTTGTCGGTTTTGCTGAGCAACCTCTTCTACAGCCTTTGTGAGGTCCTACACCCGTTGCTCGAGATCAGACCCACCAACTTCTTTTTCAGTCTGATTAGTCTGATCATGATGCGCGGTAGCGTTCCTTTGGTTATTCCTTTGTGCGTCCATAGATCTAGTATCTACCATACACCCTTAGTCTAAATGAGCCGTTTTAACCACGGTTCTCACTAACAATGCCAACTGAAGAAGCATAAAAAGTGCTCCTCATATGGTTGTACGACGGAGCTGTCCATGAGTGCCTACACAAGCAAAGAGAATGAGAAGGAAGGTCACCGGTGTGGTACCGGCTGATGCCCCTCCGATGTCTTTGTTAGATCCTTTCTTTACAACCAAACTTAGTGTAGAAAGTGATCGTGTAATTGTTTGCATCCCTTAAGATGGAGGCAGAGTGTCTTTTTATAGAGTCTCGGGGGTGCCTGGATAGGGATATTCCCTTCAAATCATTTATTAGGGAGAATATTGTATTTCCATATTAGTTTGGCTAAAATATGGGGATTGAATTCTCGACGGGATCCATGGCAATGATATTGTGACATTTTCATAAGTAGCTAACAAACTTACTTTATCTGCTTTTATGTTTTGTAAGATAAGTCGTGTTGACCCAAACTTGTGTCCTGAGTTATGGTTGGATTTCCCAACCCAGGCCAACTCATATTGTCGGGCTCTTACTTGTGGCCGAGCCTACCTAGTATATTTTGTGACCCATCATATGGTACTAGAGGTTGGAGTGCCTAACATCTTCCCTAACTATAATTAAACCCTTGAGCCCCTCTCCGCACTTTGGTTAAACCAAGCCTAAATGTTTCTAGGCTCTCCTCCAGGGGACACTCTAAAAAGGTGTTTAGTTAGAGGTCATTGACTGGTGGGGACTCTAAACATGCCAGAAACCATATTTGACACCTCACATGCATTAGAAGGACCCCCTTGTCCCGCACCAATTTGGCCATGAGATCTATAGCACGACATTGTGGGGAGAGGACCTGGCCCCTACATCCCCAGCAAGCTTACAGCTTTCTAGCGACTCTTTTGGGGACACAAGTAACATTTTCTGTATTTAGAAAGTTAAGCGGAATGCCACATCATCTAACATGTTATGTACTTATTGTGTATAGTAACATGTTATTACAGTATTTTTTTTTTCCCCACACTAATAAACACGCAAGATAAATTGTTTGTTTCATTCCAAATGAGCTTAGGACCCGGTAGAACATATGGCACGAACACTGCAACACTTCACTTTCTCATCTTAGCGGGCAGGCCTGCAACCTATAGAAAGGACGGACTAAGCCGAGGTTTGGAGGGGCAATGGAGGGACTAAGCTAAAGGTTTGGAGAGGCTTGTATTGCTCGGGATAAGCCTGAACCTCTTACGGGGGGAGTAAGCCAGGAACTGGGTGATTCATCTTGCTTGTGATCGATAGGCCAAAACTACGCAACTTGGATCCACCAGCCCAATTATCCGTGTTGACATGTAGCATGGAGAGGCTCAAAGGGTCTGAGAGTTTGACCTTTAGATTTCACCCTACTCACACGTGATCGGAATAAAGACATTAGGGTAGACTATGACATTGGTTCTATAGATACATTAAAAGTGGCATTGAGCATTGAATGTACACAAGAAATCTTCCTAAGATCTAAATCATTAGTTGAGAGGTTGTATACCATCATTGTACATGACTTTTCCTCGCATCTTCCATATTCTTTAGAGGGGAAGCACATCACCTCTTTATTTTTGTGAGCATCTCCAAGTGACAATTCTTTTTTGCCTAAGACGAAACGTGTATATTCTTGCACATTAACCTCTATGGGGTTCACCCAACCAAACCACATTCTTTTATCCCTTTTCTTTTAATTTTTGGTAAAAATAATATTTTAACCCTTTTTGCTTGTTACTTTGTTATGCAACATGTCAGAGGTTAATCGATAATAGCGTGATGTTTCTCGGGTTGCACTGAAGTTGCAACTTGCCTCCTTGGTACCGTACATTTGATTTTTTTTGGTTGGTAATAGTACATTTGATTAATAATTATAATTATAATAGTAATAATAATTATTATTGTTACCGTACATTTGATATATTTTTATTATTTTTGGTAATCATATTATTATTTTATTACAATTATTTTTTTCCGTTAAATTGATATTTCCTATATAGTAAAAAAATAAATGCAAGTTGAGAGGGGTGTGGGACCCACCGGGGACAGCCGTCCATGCTATATAACTTTGTCCATAACCACCACCCATGACAGCTTACTCCCCACTTGCTAACTCTCCTTATTAAAATCTTTTCAATTTGATAATTTAAAGGGGCCTCCATTTGACCAATAATACTCATTAATCAAAATTTTGTTTTTTTTTTTTGTTTAATCCCAACTTAAGTGGGTGGGTCGTCTTTCTCCAAGATAAAGATAACGATCAACTACATTAGAAGGTCTTCTCATGATTTTATCTTAATCACATCTCTTTAATAATTAAATACCCTCCCACCATGTAGATAACATAACCTATTAATAATTTAAAAATCCAAGCAAATGTTTTGTCCAGGATTTTGGTGTCTTGGACACCATGGGACGACACATGAAACAAATTTCATATTCCTACCATTTTGTTTCACGTGTCATCCCCTAATATCCAAGACACCATCCTGGACGTAAAATCCAGAACAGAAGATTTGTTCTCTTTAAAAACTAGGGTCTTCCATCATCATATCAAGAGCCGGGATTAATTAACTCCACTTATTGTATTTGCATAAATATCCTTCCAAACACATACCGGAGTCTATTGATAACTCAACCACAGAAGATTCCAATGTGTCACACATTCAATAAGTTGAGACCACTCCCTAACATCATCGTAAAATCTCTGGTTGGGTAAATAACCCAACATCATGGTTGTCCTAAACCGCCGACTTGGAAACGTTCTTAGGAGCCGCGGATTTTGCTGTAGGTCCGCTGGGCGTTTGGGACCGACATACCAGCGGCGAACAGTGAAAAGTACCCCTAGAAAATGTAAATCACTTTTCAGTGCTGATGTATCCGCCTATCCCAACGGACCTACCACGTTCATAGTTCATAGGGAGGCGGACAAAATCTGCTCCGTCTTGGGAGCTGCTCATAATTCCACGGTAGAAAAAGAGGATCCGGATATGTATCGGACATATTATTCTTAAATATGTTCTATGTATTGAGCACAAGCATTTGTTTTCTGGTAGTATGAGCAGATTACGGTTCCTCGGCAAAGTTCAGATACATTTAACATGAAAATTATACAAATAGTGTAAATACTTGTTACTTGTTAATCTTAGTGGTGAGATCTGCAGCGTAGCAACCAAATGCCTATTTCTAGTATATGTTGATAGGGAGGTCAACATACCTCGTCAGTTCGGCACACTAGGACAACTCGGAATAGATACTCAAGTCGGAAAAACCAAGCTGAAACCCATACAAATGATCCAAAATGTTGATAGAGATCAAATCACGGTGATGCTCTGACTTGATCAATGAAATAAAAAAAGTCAATAACTATTCTGAGATCCACATTGAGAATTCAACCGACGATCAAGTGTCATAATCTCAGCCCAAACTAGAAATCTGGAAAAAATATCTCTTGCCATATGTCATTCCAACTCTATAAAATTACATTACACGGTTCTCTAAAGGTATGATAAATTTTCTAAAAAAATTTTAAGACTATTTTTGCTAGAAAAACAAATCTCTGACTTTAGTATTGGAGAAACTTAGGCCGACACCACACCAGCGACCTACTCAAATTCCTTCTTGACTATTTATAGGTGTCCAATGATCTGACTAGCAGTGTAAGTAGCTGCATCATCAGTTGGTATCGTTTGTAGGAAACTGTGATACTAGTCATTCTCAAATAATAAAGGTTGTATGATAGAAACCAAATCCATGGACGCATGATGAACTACCACTCCCACCGCCAGGCAGGGCAATCACATCATATAGAACAACCCTGATCAAGATGGATCTACAGTGGCCATTCTGGAATAACAAGCAAGAGAGCGACCTCACCTAGAATATGCAATAGATCATACAACAAAATTAGGAAATAATATGGAGGCTCTGCCCACTTTAAGGGTAGCTGTCACATGTTGGTCCCAAAGAAATGAAAAATCAAAAAACGGAAGATCATAATCAGGTTAAGAGCCAGCACGAGAAGAGAGAAGGGAAAACAAAAGATCAGTCATCAAGCATAAGATTGCCCCCATCAGAGTCCAACTTTAAGAGTCACTATACTAACGAAATTGTGGTCTCTGCTTATTAGGGTAAACAATTGAATGAGGTCAAGGAGTAGCTAAACAACATGATGGAATGGGAAAGATCCAAGCACAATATAAGATCTAGTTCAAAGGGTCAACCTACCCTTCTCCTCAGGAGTAATGAGTTGTCCACTCTCATTGAAGTTCAAAATTCCTCAGATGGAAGAATTTAATAGAACCAAGGATCCTCTTGACCACCTGGAGATCTATAAAACTCTTATGCATCTGTAATCCATCCCCAATGAGATCATTGGTTAGGAACTCCCAACCACCCTAAAGAGCTCAGCCCGAATGTGGTTCAGAAAATTGAAGCCAAGGTCAAAAAGCACTTTTGCCAAATTGAGCAAGTAGTTTGTGAGTTATTTCATAGGAGTTTAGAAGTACAAGAGTCCAGTAACCTACCTCTTCAATGTTAAGTATATAAAAGGAGAGTCATTGTGAGAGCATGCCATGAGATTCAATAAGGAGATCCTACAAGTAGACAAAGCCGATGAAATAGTAGTATTAACCGCCTTCATGGGATGACTGCTACCCTCAAAGTTCTTAGTTTCCCTATCCAAGGCCCCACCGACCAATATGGCTAAACTAATTCTTCGAGCTAAAAAAGATATGAATACAGAAGACACTATGAATGCCGAAAGAGATAGAGATGTCAAGGCCCATAACTAGTCAGATAAGTGGAAAAGGGAGGCCAAGCCACCGAGGACCAACCAAGGTCCCATGCTCAAGTCTACCTTCAATCCTACTGAGTGGAAACCCAGGAAATTAGGTTTGCCAACCAATCGATTTCAAGAATACACCCCACTCAATGCCCCACTCGAGCAAGTTTTCATGCAAATTTGGGATGATCTAGTGTTGAAATGGCCAGAGAAGCTCAAAAATTTGTCAGGAAAGAGAACCAGGGACAAATACTATTGGTTCCATCGAGATCATGGTCACAACATTGATGATTGGTTTGATTTAAAAGAACAGATTGTCGCACCTCGAAACTCATACCAGTAGGGCCATGAATTTCAGCACGTGACATTAACACTTTTCATTTCACTTTACATTCAGTCATTCTTAACCTGTACATATTTTTTTTTCTTCCTTTACATTTATATGCAGTAGAATAATTCATCAATCACTTTCCAATGGACACATATTAATCACATTCTCATTCAATTAAATAAATAATCTGACACATCCAAATCCATCAACTAAACTCAAATAATAAATTCCCTAACTTATTACATCCTTTGAAATTTAAATAAAAATAACTAAACTGAAATAAATAGTCTCTAATCTAGATAACTGAAAATAAACAAGTATTCAGTCACTAGCTCGCTCTATCTGAAATTTCTACTCTACAATCTCCTCATCATCTGTGGTGTTAGATTAGGGTAAGTTTGACAAACTTAGCAAGAAAACAATAAACTATGGGAACAATGGTTCAAGTCTTAGCACGATTTTAAAAACTAAATAGATACTTTTCTATTCATAATTCAATATGTATGATAGTTCATAAATCAATTTTATACATTATTAAACATTTAATAACATTACAATTTCATATACAGAACGAAAATCAGTGATAAACATATACTCTTACATTAATAGAATAGAACGAATCAGATCATATTTCATTTCATAGCCAATACAACACAGAACATAACATATATCTACTATCAAACCAGAATATATAATAATTTGCAGTATTTAAACCCAGCTGAGAAGGGTCCAGTTGGTAGCATTTAAACCCAGCTGAGAAAGGTCTAGTTCACAACATTCATACCCAGCTAAGAAGGGTTATTACTACCTCTTATGTGGTAAGCAGTAAAGATCCATAACAGTTCACACTGATTATACCTAGGTGAGAAGGATTTCATCAATAATTCCCCCTGATGGGCAAGGTGGCTTTCTAACAGTACATATCATTCTCTAACAATTTCAATCAATTAATATGTATAGTTTATAGAAACAACATATAACAATTATTTACATTGATTAATTCAAAATAACATATATAAGAGCATGTTTGATCCAACTAGGCACAATCTATAAAATATGTTTCAAAACAGATCAAATCTATTCAGAACAATACTTTTGAGAGTCACTAATGGTTAGGTGTAAAAATCAATACTTTTCTTTTACAAAAATAGGATTTATGATCACTAAGAATAAATCACAGATTAGACATATAACTTCTTACAAATCAGTGGATCATTACTTGTAGGAATAATTTAGAAGATCAACATTCTTATAATAGCTTTTACAATCTTTAAGAACAAACCTTATTTTAAAACTGTTGATTTTTCATCTAAAAACATAGTTCTATATATACTATCAATACAAAACAGATTCAAACGGATAATACAATTATTTAAAATTATATAAACTTGAAAATCATTAACTTTTATATCATGTTTTTATAAAAGTATTTTATTTATTTCAAAGCCTTGTTTTAGAATCTTAGGCAAAACCAAAATTAATGAAAACAATTTAAATCTGGTTCAAAAACTATGTTTAATATCCTCAAAACGGAATAGTAGAGATCTAAGAACCTAGGAATTCAAAGCAAAACAATAGTTTAATATTCTCTTACTTCTTGGTGTGCAAAAACGTTCCTAAACTTTAAGTTCTTAAAAAATCCTTCAAAACTTAGCTTTCTCCATTGTTCTTCCTCCTTTCTTTATTCTTAAGGTTTCTAGGTCGAATTAGGTCAATTTCTATCAATTATATAGATTTCTTACGAGTCTTATGTGAAGTATAACCCTAATTTGGGTCAAAATTAGAAGTTTCTAAACTTAAAAATTCAATTCTCGCAAAATCAGATCGATCCGAGTAGAAATCGGGTCGATCTAGCATTTTTTGAACCACTTTTCTTGTAAACTCTGAGATGCCGGATCGATCAGCTAAAAATTGGATCGATCCGCTAAGTTTGGATCAATTCGACGAAATCAGATCAATCTGATCATATTGATCTGGATGGATTTTCTAGATTTGACCCCTTCACACTAAAATATCCATAACTCCCTCTAGAAACTTCAAAATCGATCTCTGTTTGTTGTGTTGGAGATTAAACTTCAATACCTATCCAAAAAGGTATATATCATCCTCTAATTCACTTGAGATTCGTGTCAATGGGTCTAGAAAGTTACCCCAAATATGTGGACATGTCAACACTGATACATTTTGGAAAAATGATCATAACTTCTTCTAGAAAAATCTTATTCACTTATCGTTTGTTGTGTAAGACTCTAGACTTTCCTGTCTATCCAAAGGTATGAGTTTTAATCATAAATTCTTTCTATATTTTTGTTGATGCCTTTATAAAATTATATCAATGATTAGATTAACATATGTGTATTTAAATGGTCCTATGTATGTACAGAACTTATGTGACATGTGTTACCATTCTAAATGTGACACGTGTACAGTAATATGTGTGTCATTGGGTGGCGTGTTACAACATCACTATTGTATTGAATTATTTTATATTGTGATTAGCATCTAGCATCAAGAGCTTGATAATTGTTTCATTGAAGTGAACACTGAGCTACTTCTTTGTATGACATGCTTGAATCTAAGAGATTCATTTTCTTCTTTTGACAAACAAAAGTTACTTCGTCTTGCTTAAATATATCCATTGAAATTTTCTATAATAGATATCATGTCTCTTGACAATCAGCTTGAGACTTATATTCGTGATATGTATTCAAATAATGAGTTTTTATAAGTAAAAAGGATTAACAGTCTTGTCAAGAAGATGGTCAAGATAATAAAAATTATTTTGTATCCGTTAGTGTATTTGCTTGTAACATTAGTACTAATCATTTAAGTTACTGTTACTATTGTTGATAGAGCATTTTCTGTAATGCATATTATAAAAAATAGGCTTCATAATCAAATGGGAGATGACTGGATGAATGATTGTTCAATCACTTATATAAAGAAAGTTGTTTTTTAATAACATTAATAATGAGAAAATCATCCAACGCTTTCAAAATATGAGGCCTTGTTGTAGACAATTGCCACTATAATTGTATATGGATTTTTAGTAGGCAATTAGTTTTTGTAAATGAATGGTACACAATTGTAAATGACTTCTTAATGAAAATGACTTTTTTGAATAAATGATATATACTTTAGAATAGTTATACATTTTTTTTAAACTAAATATTTTTACTTTCCCCCTTATGAGAAAATCCTAGCTCCACCCCTAAGTGTGAATGTTGTTTCAACTCCCCAAGGCAATGAAGAGAAATTTGGGGATCAACAAGTTGTGAATTTGCCACAAGATGATTAACCAAAAAGGTAATCATACACTCCTGATAATCTTAGACAATATCCAGATTCAGGACATTAGGATGAACAAGATCAATGAGCATACCTCCAAGTCATGGCACAACAAATAAAGGAAAATGATGATCACATTATAGAATTAGGCTGCATTTGGCAGCCACATGTAATGTAATCATTTCATTTGAGTTTCCTAAGGCTTTTGTAGACACAATGGGATGGTTTGTAACGAACTCATTCAGATTTGCACCAATTTGTACTTGATAACATAAGTCATTTCATTTTATAGAAAAACCTAAGACAACTTCATTTCCAATTGTAGTTAACAAATCAATATAAATTTGAATGAGTTCATTACAAACCATCACCTCATGGCTAGGGATGCAAATGAGTTAGATTCGATGCAAATAGTAGTACATCCGAATTCAGATCATTTATTTTCCATGTATATCTGAATTCGATTATTATCTAAGCGGATATTTGAAAAGCATGTGTGAATTCGTATTTGTTAAGTTCCTTGGATTTTAACAAATATCCAAATATTAAAATTTTTAAAACTTTTTAATGATATCCGATTATTATAAACGGATATCAGATATAATCGGATATTCGGTTAACAAATATCCAAATATTAAAATTTTTGAAACTTTTTAATGATAGAGAGATAGGGTTTAGTATAGACCGTTGGATTCATTTGGATCCAATGATCTACACTCATTCTCTATATATACTTATATATATTTTAAAAAATATTATATATATATATATATATATATATATATATATATTTATTATATTAGCTGGATATTAGATAATAATCAGATGCGGGTAATTAGTCGAATATTTAATCGGATTTGGATATTATCCGTTATGGATATGTGTATATCTATAATTGGTTCATTTATAGTCGGATATTTTTTAATTGAACAGATATTTAATTGAAACATATACATGTATATTTATATTTGCTTTAAATAAATACAAAAATGAACCGCAATCGGATAATAATCGGATACTTGCATCCCTACTCATGGCTACAAATGCCTCGAGAAACACAAATGAAATGATTACATTACATGTGGCTGCCAAACAAGCTATTAACCAATGGGATCAGTTTCTTGATGAATTACATCATTTCAACCAACTCTGTCCCAAATCATCAATATAGGCAGACCGAGACAAGCACTCCGCGGCATGGTAGTTATACGAAGGGAAAAAGGAGGAATGAGTGGATCCAAAGAGGTTTGTAAATGAGCCAAGTTGGGTCATCTTTTTCAGCTTGGCTCAGACTCAACTCAAGCTTGGTTTAGGCCCAGCTAAGAAGGGTTGGGCTTAGGTTCAGCTTGACTTTGCGTAGCTCACTTAAACCCAGTTTCAATATAGGCCTATATAAGCGCAAATGCGTAAGCCTACAATGCTGTTGATCCAGAGGCCGTGATCCATTATCAATATGACCAAATAGAAGGTAATAATAAAGTCTATTGAGGTTTATTATATTTAAATATTTGATATTTGTAATATATTTTCTAAATAAGCAACAACGAAACTTGCCATGCACTCCCTAGTTCAGCTCATGTTCGTGTGAATAAACAAGCTGAGCTTGTCAGGCTTGGCTTGTGAGCTGAAAAATTGAGCTCAGCTGGGTTCATGGCGAGCCAAGATATGGCTTGTTAACAACTCTGGTAGGTGCTATGTTCAAAAGTGGTAATAGTCATTAAACAGGGGTATGATGCACTGGTGGAGTTGACCCAGCTTTTGATGAAAGCCAGTTGAACATTTCGTATGTAAAAATAATTTTGTTGATATATAATATTATTGTATAATCTATATATGATCAATCCAAAACACTGCCTTCCTGATCCTCTCCTGATTGCTTTAGTGTTTTGAAATTTTTGGTGGTTGACATGTGACCAAAAATCAACAAAAGCAAATTTAGACGTGAAGTTGTTGATTTTAATTTTAATTTTTTAATTTTTTTCCCCACATGTCCATCATGGAAATTTACAGAATGTTAACAGAAGCTTTACCATTAAGAGAGGGTAGGACCGAAAACAATGTGATGAATGTTAGGGATATAGCCACTAGAAATTAAAAAGGCAGATTTTTTCATATAATAGTTCTTTATCGGTATGATGAACAGATTGCACAGTGGCCTGTGTGAGAGCTATTGGGTTGAGGTGGATGTGGAGTTCCAGCCAATTGGGGATAATGTTGCAACTTACAACCATTACGTGCTCAAGCCAAACCCAAACTTTAGGTTGCTTTGGCAGGGTTTTTTTAGGGGTTTCGGTAGGGTTTGAGATTGGGCTGGTTTTGGCTTGCGTTGGCTGGTCAATTCTACCAAGGGGGTAAAGCTTGGGATGATCCTCAAGACAACCCAACACGCCAGAGTTGACTTGGGGAAGATAGCAGGAGTGGCAATATCAGTCAATGACGTGTGGGTCCATGTCTATTTCTGTGTGGTTGATACATAGCTACAAAATAATGATAGTGAAAATAGGATTTAAGATCACTAAGAATAAATCACGAAAACAAACTAATCTTAGGAGAAGTTTGACAATCAGGAGAGCAGATTCAAGCGTCATTTTTTGAACCCTGTTTTGGAAATCACTTCTTTCTTAATTCTGATTGGACTGAGCCCACTAACTACGAAATTTCAATTTTTAATTATTTCAAATTCATTGGTCCATTGGTGTCTAAATACAAATACAATAAAAGACCATTTCTCCGAAAAGATTAGGTACAAATAATAAAATTCGTACTGATGCATCATAATGGCGTCTGGGTTGGACACATCAGCATTGAAAAGTGATAAGCACCCACCAAAAAGTGTAAGTCACTTTTTGGCACTGATCCCTTAGTCTCTTGGTGCTGTTCGACCCTATCAGTACTCCAAGCCCGCTTGTTCTTCAAGTCTGGAGCCCTCCGGATTGTGTGCTCACAAAATCCATATGCAAGGCATGCACACGGATAAGGGAGCAGACACATCATTGCCAAAAAGTGATAAGCGAGCTCCAGAAAGTGTAAATCACTTTTCAATGCTGATGTGTCCGTCCCCTGGTCCGTGTCACGTTTTGCATACTGATTTTGTGCGCACAAAATTCGGGTTTGATACAGAAGACTTAGTCTTCTTTCTTCTTTCTTGAAATTTTCCTGGAAGTAACGTCGATGAGAAAGTCTTCAAATTTGGTTTAGCCCTGCGCAAGATCAAAACATGCAGGCCATGTCTAGCCAATGGCGTAAATTGACCGGTGATTAAGAATCCAAAACCATATATATGGGTACCTTTCGTTCTTGAGAATTAAAATCCAGTAGCCACACTGATATTGCAAAAACAGAACCCCTCAACCAAATCTTGCAGAGAAAGCATGTCTAAGAAGGTCGATATGAAATCATCTGATCCGTTAGGTGTTGTGGGGATTCTAAGAGAATCCATCAAAATCTTTCCTAGAAATTGGAAGGTCATGGCTTCCATCGTCCTTCTTACCCTAGTCTCTTTCAATCTTCTCTTCTTGGGCAACCTTTTCTCCATCCAACCATTGATCTTTGATTCAGTCATGAACATGCTCCACTTGAGCAACGAGGAACCCGGTAGCCCCGTGTACCTTAAGACCGTCAGCGAAATCAAGAAGGAGGTTGCAATTTTTGTGGTTATAGAATTGATCTTCATAGCTGCCTCGTGGATTGTCTCCCTTTTCTCTATGATTTCAACCATATATACTTCAGCCATGTCTTATTCCAATAAGAGCATGACTCTCAAAGAGTTGTTAGTACGGATTGGAAGGACATGGAGGAGTCCCGCTGTTACTTGGTTCTACGTATCTCTCTTTAGTGTAGC
>JAOXJP010041441.1:0-16383 GCA_025762735.1 Platanus orientalis
ATTAAAATCAAACTACAAAAATCACAACAAAAAAAATTGAAATACGGGTTGGTAAAGAAAAAACACAGAAAACCATTCTTTAGGGCAGATTTGTGGGGTCTGTTTTGAGATTCAAACCTACTCTAAAATTCATGAAATTTTTATTAGAAGTACGATTCCTATCCAACAGCCAACTATTAAAATTTGAGCCAATTTTTCTCTCTAGAAAAATCAGAAAAAATCATGAATACACTATGGTAAAAAATTACCCTCTTCAAGAGGTAATTAATGGAAAGCATTAGGGCATCATAGCAGCATAATTATTGCATAAAAATGATTATCTAACAACTTAGGGGTTTAGTGTTTAGGCTTACCTTAATCAAGGGTTGGGGTTAGGGTTAAACACTTGAGCTTTTCCCTTCTTTTTTTCTTCTTCTTTCCTTTCCTTTCTTTTTCTTTTTCTTTTTTTTTTCCTCAAAAAACTCTCCCTTCCTCACATGAAATTTGGGATATTTATAGTGTTTTGGAGGTTGAATGGAGGGCTAGGATCTAATCTAGGATGGATCATGGGGGATCAAGGGCTAAAATTGCATTGTGTGGGGATTAAAGCACCCCTTCTATTGGTGGAGACTAATCTAGGGTTGAGATTAGAAGTTAGGAGATAAGTGAGAGATCAAGGGTTAGGATTAAGATTAGGGTTTGCAACAAGTGGAGGGCTAGGATAGAGTTTGAGGGTTTGATAGATAAATGGTGGAGAATGAAGCTTAGCCACAAAACAACTCACTTTGATTGGTTAAGAGTAATCAAGGGTTAGGATTGTTTATGCTAGATGTAGGGATGGATGGGAGTTCCATAGATATTTGAAATTCAGATAATTGATCCCATGGAGGGTGCACAAGATCAAGGGTGAAGAATGAAACTTGGGAACAACTTTATTCACTTTGATTGGTTGATAGAAATCAAGGGGTGAAATGCGTTGTATTAGATGTGGTTGGATGAAGGATTCATGGATATTTGAAATCCATGTAGTTAAATCTTAGAAGGGGTGTATGGGGTATACATGATCAATGGTGGAGAGTGAAACTTAGGGAGCAAACCATCTTCTTTGATTGGTTGGGAGGAATCAAGGGCTAAAATGGCTTGTGCTAGATGTAGGGTAAGATGAAGGGTTATATAGATAGTTGAAATTCAAGAAGTTGATCTTAGAGGGGTTAGATGGGGTGCACAAGAGAGATCCCCATCTAAAGGTGAAGGCTTAAATCCCTTAATATCAATGCATTAATGGGCATTAATAAGCTAAAATCCCAAGAGGATGAGCTCATTAATATCTAATAAAGTATTTTAATAAGAAAAAACCCCTTTACCTGGCTACCTCACTTTTTGGGTTTCTATGCTCGAAAACACGCAAACTCAAAGTACGTTATCAAAGTCTCAAATATTTCGGTTGCAATAGATCAATTGGAAGAAAATTACGATAAGGATAGCTTAGTGAAATCAAGGTTTTATTAACCTAAAACACTCTCAAATAATTACTAAAAGGGTAAGATGGTAAAATTAATCTTTGAGGTCTTCAGATAAAAGGTGATCCTCAAGTTTTGTGATACATAAGTTCAAACCACTCTGAATTAAGATACCTGAGCCAAAAATTACGCTTAAAACTCTCTTTTGGAAAAGTGAAAAAAACTTAAGTAGAAATGCCCGTGGAATTACTGGAAGTCTCCATGGAAAAATCCTTGTTCATAGAGTATTGAAGTTCAGAGATTCTTGAATCCACAGGACTTAACAACCTAAGCATTATATTCTCGAGCAATCTTCGGGAGCTTTTTGGAGGGGAATCACTTGATGAGAAAGTGATAGTAGCTCATTGGAGAACGAGGTTTTGGGGCTAGCATGGATTTGCAATTACTCTGGTTCAAGAAACATTTTTTTAATGACAAAGTGGAAATAGAGAAAATGGGCCTAACCTTATAGAATTCTGAGGCTAGGAGAGTTCTCGGGGGCTCATCATGTACTAAATACATATAAAAGGTGTTTTGACCAAATTTGGACAAAATGTGGTGATTAGGCTCATAGAACTTTTGAATGGGCCTACTCAGGGTGACAATCTTTTAAAGACCTTGGAGTTACCAAGAAGTGGTCATTGACAGACTAAATTTTGGATCTCTGGTGAATTCCCAAGGTTCAGTTGAAGACCTGACACTTGGCCCAAATGTGCTACTCATTTTAAAGTAATTGGTGGAATCTAAATAGATTATTCTTACAAATGCTCCTATCTATACGATCTTTACGACCATTATTTGGGTTTGCTAGACATAGACCCAAAGACCCTTTATATGGGTTGCCTTTCATAGGCCTAGAGACCCCTTTATGGGTTGACCTTATTAGTCCTTAGGTACCCAATGACTAGGTCACATTAATAGGTGAAGATGACCCTAGTGGTCCAATATATGTATGTCAAGTCACTGGACTTTATAAATGATGCCATCAAGTACCCAATCACCAGGTCACATGAATATGTGAAGATGGTCATAGTGCCCATTGGTCTTGTAACCTCAAAGACCCCTATTGGGGTTGGCCATTCATGGCAAGAGGCTCCTTTGTGAGTAATATGTACATGTTTTGGATTTTTAAAAGAGCCTTCATGGGTTATGTAATATGTTTTGTCGGATACCCTACATGAGTTATATGTTTTGTTTAACCGGAGATCCTTGCATGGGTTTTTATGTCTTGTATTTATTGGAGACTATACACAGGTTATGTGTTTTGTTTTTCCAGATACCATTACAAGGTTATATATTTTGGATTTGTCTAAGACCCTTCATAGTTTATTTTAATTCACATTCAATTTTGTTAGAGACCTGACATGGGTTTATTCACATTTGGTTTCAGTATTTAAGGGAGACCCTTATGGGTTAGCTTATGGAATACAGTATATATCATATGACATATAGTACTTACCATATGACATATAGCATGTAGCATATGCATGACTCAGTTTGGTTCACTTTGGTCATGCATAGGGTTATCTTATGGCATGTGTATACTTAAATCATAGTAAGAATACATGTTTAGTATATTTGATGCACTTGCATACATACTTTGATTCATTACTTTATTTTGATTCATCATATTTTCTATTGTGATTATCTTTAACCTCCTTTATGTGCCATAAATTGCATACCCTTTTGTTGAGCCCATCAAGCTTACCACAATTGACACCACCTGTAACATCTCACAATGTTCATAAAAGGAAAAAATGTAAATAACCATTGTAAGGGTAAAAATATAATTTTACATTTTTAAGAAGTCATATATGGTCTTTGGGGTGCAATAGAATAAATTAGAAGTGGGGAGAACAAAGATAAGTCATAAACTAGTTAAGTTCAAAAGTTGTCCCAAAAACATAATTAGGGTAACCTCATGGGCACACTTCTAAAAATCCTAAGAGAATTAGAATACAAACCATAACTTATTGGATATCTCTTAGAGTCTATTTTCCAACTCCTTAAATGGTGCATAATTTGGAGGTTTCTAGAGAAAGTTATGCTCGTTTTACCCTGGGGTACCTGTGTCAAGAAATTTAGAACACACCTCTAATGGGTCAAGGAATGGGTCTTGAATTTGAAGACCCATCACATGATCGGTCAGAAAGATAGGTTTGAACTCTCAGGAATTTCAAGACACATCTCATAATGGAGACGGGTCTGAGCCTTAATGGGTCTCCAAACCCCTAACTGGTCAAGACTAGAAAAGTGCAAAAATATGCACAAAAAAATTGTTGACATTACATGGCTTGCTCTTATTTGACCCCCACACAAGTGGTATCTCATTTTTAGATGAGTTCTAAACCCTGTTTGACTTAATTTGGGTCCTTTAGACTCTTCTAAACACAAATAGGAAGAGAGAGAGAGAGAGAGAGAGGTTGCAAGATTGGGAGAATAGAAAGAATATTCATATTCTCCAAGCTTGCATAAGTTGGCAGAACCTAGATCTAGCCTAAAATAGTTATGGTTTTTAGTTTTCTACCTTAGTTTACAATTTTTAACCATGAAATGTTTTGTTTACTCATAAAAGGAGGAAGGTTTGACAAAGGCAATGAAGTTTTAGTGGAGGATTCCCTTTAAAGCAAAGATTAGAAGTTTGGGTAAGTAGTTATACAAAGTTTATATTATTTTTCTTTATCTTCTAGGTTCTTAGATGTATTGCATTGTTCGTATAGAGGTAGTCCTTATATGATTGAGAAGCCTTTTGCTAAGATCCCATAAATCCTTAACTATTATGTGATTTATGATGAGATCTTGCCATATTATGCTAGGATCTTAGAAATTCCTAATTTAATTTGTAAAGAAAATTGATTTTACATTACATGTAAATGCATTTCTTTAAGATATTGGATTTCATAAGTTTTGAAAGCTTGTATGTTAAGATTCTATGAATCTATAGTCTCCATGATAGTTACTAATACATGAAAAGCTTGATTTTCCATGAAAATCATGAATACTTGAATTGGCGTTAAGCATATTTTAACATATTAATATAAACATAAAGAAATTGATTGAGTACATAAGAAAGCATTATAATGCATGTTGAATCCCATTAGAATGATAATAGCTAAAGGTACTATATAATTTTCTTATGGATTGTTATGGAATGATTCAATTGAGTTATGAATTGAGGTTGTGGATGATTTAAAGGCATGTGTAATACAATTATTATTAGAACTCTCATTCATGTTATGTGTATTAATTGTATAATGTTTGGAAGCATAATAATAAGAAAAATTCCATGATTTCTTATTAAGCTAGAGAATGATTTGTTGATGTTCTATATGTCTAATCATACTATCAAGTGTATGATATAAAGTTGGATGTCTTTTAGGTGATGTAACTGAATGCTTCTAATGATTGATTACTCCTCTATAATTATGGTAGTGATTGTATTATGTGATAATACGTGTTATTTGTGTTAGATTAAATAATACATCATTTAAGGATAAAATAAGGTAAAATCGCTAAAGATTAATAAAATAAATGAAATAGATAAAGAATCAAGGAAAAAAATGAAAGAAGATAAAGAATAAAAATAAAGACAAGTGTTAAGTTGGTGTAAGACCCCACCTAAGGGAGTAACATAATGATAAGGAAAAAATGCATAAAACCCCTCTAGGGTTAGACCGTAAAAATGGAGCCCCCCCTAACATTTTCAATGCAACATTTCACTGCCATATGGATGTGGGAACCCATTTAGGTTAACGGAGATGGACACGTGTTGGTTATCCAAGAAAACTCATTGTACGTCTAAAACCCAAACAACCCAAATCCCTAATCATAGTTCATGTTTGTGTTCATATTGGTAGTCCTAAACTCTCCTTTACCAAACCCTAACAATTATCATCTCCAACAATCATTATTGTAATACCTCGCAGTGCCTTAGAAAGGTAAAAATGTTATTTTTCCATATGAAGGTAAAACTATCATTTTACATATTTTAAACAGACCTTTTGAGCCAAGTTAGAAGTGTAGAATCCAAGTTTGACCTCGAACTAGTCAAATTTAGAGGTTATCCTAATAGGGTATTTAGGGTGACCTCATGGGCACACATAAACCAAACTTGAGCGAATTAGAGTAAAAGCCATATAACCTTAGAAAGCTCTTGAACTCTATTTTCCAATGGTTAAAATAGTTTGTAAAACAGAGTTTTCTAGAGATCATTATGCCCATTTTACCGAAGCATGTCGGAGTTGAAAGTTCAAAATACCTAACCCATTTTGCATGACTGGTCAGGGAGAAGGGACATGTCCCTCTAGACATTTCCTGACCAGTCTCTAAACCCCAGACCTATCAAGCCTAGGAAAGTCCAAAAATGTGTGGAAATGAACCCCAAATGATGTGGTTTGCTTATATTTAACCCTTACACATGTGGGATCTCATTTGTGATGGTTTATTACCCCTTTTAGACCACATTTGGGTTTATTATACCTCTAAAAACAAAGAAAATAAGAAAGAGAGAATTGAGATATTTGGGAAGAAGGAGAAGATATTATTCCCCAATTTGGTAAGTTTAACCCATTCTTTGGAACTTTTGCTAGATTAAGTGATTTTCTTCTTTGATCATCTTCATTTTATTGATTTAATGTTAAACCTACACTAATTTCTACAAAGAAAGTGAATTTAAGAGATTGAAGTGGAGGAGCTTAGGAAAAAAAGTAGAGATTTGGAAAGATAGTAAGTTAATCTTGCATACTATAGGTGATGTGATGAGTTTGTCATTTTGATTTTCAGATTATGTGATGTTATTTTCCCATGTGATTCTTTGAAAATCTGTGTGAGTTTGTGAATCCTTCAAGATCTACACTTAATAATCAATATGAAAGGTGAACTTGTCTTACCCTTTGTTTGGAACACTAGAAGTGATATTTAGATGATCTCAATGAATAGATTCATCGGGACAATCATTTGAACTACTGAATTTCTGTAAATTGGTATTGGACTCTTTGCTTCCTATGTCATTATGTGAACTATGTATACCATTGAATCCTATTACATGCTTTGAATCATTGATCTTGTGCAAAACCTTAGTGAATTACTGTGGCTTTGATCTTATGAATACCGAATCATGTACTAACATTGAATCTAAGTGAATCATATACCTTTGAAATGATTGAATCATGGTAATGCTATGCCTATATTTTTTTTATGCATTATAGAAATATTCTGATTATCAAAACTATGTAAACCTTCAGACTTATTGATGTGAACCCTTTTGGACTTTGAAACTTTAACTATCTTGGGCCCATCACCCGACTAAGTGTGACCTTTGGACTTCAAACATGCTCTTTGGTTCATGGACTTTTGGGCCTATTTCTAGGGCTAAACAGAAACTAAAGGCCCTTCATTAGGGTGATAGAAAGGATTTAGAACCCTTTCCTGGGGTTATAATAAGGACTCAGGACCTTAACCATGGGGTTGACCAATGCATACAAATACTTTATATTAAACTTTGGATATTGAACATTGTACCTTTTAAACATTGAAATTTGGACCATTTGAATATCAAACCATATGAAGTCCAAACACTTCGAACATAAAACTTTGAATAATTTGAATCTTTGAACTCTGAACATTAACAATATTGAATTTTGAATACTTTGAGCCATGTGGAATCTAAACACTTTGAAACAATGAACTCTAAACACTTCCGAATCATTGAACATTGGATATTTCGAGACTAACATATGTGATTGAACTTATGAGCTTTGATCTACATATTAAAATATTATTCAAACTTAGAACTTTGTATGAGACCTTTGACTGCAGTTTGAAATTGTACTATTGTTATGTTTATACTACCAGGATTATACTTATTACTTCGATCTCTGTTTAGTTTGTATCAACCTTTAGATATGCTAGTGCTCAAACTCATACTCTACTTTAGATTATCTATAGTCTATTAGATTGCTTATAGTTGGGACAAACCTAGTCATTTTTCAGACTAACTATTGCTTCAAATTCTCTATCCTAGAGACTTGTTATGGCATCCTCAATTTTTCTTTATCCTTACATATGTTGTAGACATATTTTGGAACCCTTCTATGTTAGGCCCATACTTTTGGATTAGTAGACATTCATTTTCCTTTATTTATATTTTGGGTGAGAGGGCACCCCAATGATGTGGATATTGATTACTCTACTATGTTGATTTTTATGGGAGATTATAGTGTTATTTCCACTATTGCTCATTGTTATTAGACTATTGTGATCTATTGACTTTGATATACGCTTCTAAAATTTAGTGAACTCTAACTATTGAATTAAATGGATTTAAAGTAATTTGGAACTGTTAATTAGTGGAATATTTGACCTTAGAATTTTAGCCCATGATTGGGCTATTCTTATTGGCTCATGGATTGTGAAAGTAACGATCCAAATCTGGAGCACATACGGATCCTATATACGAGTCTTGGTTCAAGGGCGTTACAATTATAGAAAAAGAACAAAGTTCATAACATTACCACCGTCAATATTGGTCATTCTTCTGTCTACCAATGACTTTCATAGTGTTAGTATCATCAATATGGGTCGGATTTAGAAAAGAGAACTCATCCTTTGTCGGCTGATGACTATCATAGTGTTACCATTACTCCTTTCTTCCACAATGAGAAGAAAAGCACAATAACTTACTCTTCTCATTTCCCCTATCTCTTGTCTCCTCTCTCCTCTCATTTCCCCATTTCTCCTCTTTTTCTTTCATCAATTTTAATTTTCTTTTTATGTCTTCCCTCTCCAACCTCCTCTATAAGCATTACTTTTTGAAATGCTAGAATATTTACTGTGAATTTTTTAAATGCTCGAATCGAATTTTTTACTTTTTGAAATTCTCAAATTGAATACTTTTAAAATGGTTATGTTTATTACTATTTTGCATGTTTGATTTTAATGATTGTTGATATGATTGTGCTCCAAATGTTTTGAAGAGTCACTATAATGATGTTTCATGGGGGCCACTTTATCCAATCCCCATCAATGAAGTATGTAAATGGAATGGTTGCCAATTTTGATAACATGGATACTAATTTAGATATCCTATTATTTTTTTTACCCTATATTATAGATTGTGTAGTGTTGAGTTAGAAGAAGAGTTGAGGGAGCTTCCCATAAATGGGGACGTGCTTCAAATGGTTAAGTGCTATGATGGATTACCTATAATTTAAACCTATGTAGAGTTCGATGTAGAACCAAAACAACATGTTATCCTTGAACCAAAGGTACTTGACATCCATGAGATGTATCGGATAGGTTATGGGTTGAAGGGTATTAATAATTAAGATGAGTTCTTAGAGGGTGTTGACACTGAAGGTGAGAAGGATGAGAGAGAAAAGGGTAAAGTGGTGGAGGATGTTGAGAATGACTGTGAGAAAGAGGGGGTAGAGGAGGCTGAAGGGGTGGAGTGTGTTGAGAATGAGTCTATGGTGGAGGGTGTTGACAATGAAGGTGAGAAGGAGGGGGGAGAGTAGGGTTAAGATGAGGTGAGTGAGGATCCTTGTTAGTTAAATGATGGCTTGGAAAGCTCTGAGGATGATGACATATTTTCCCATTGTGTTAGGGAAAGTGAATGTAAAGATCATACTAACTTCGGAGGGGATCATGAAGCTGGTGATAGATGTAGTGATGGGGTGAGTGTGGAGGATTGGTACTCAGATGTGGGTAGTGAGAATGAGCTCCACAGTTTGAGGGGGTTAGATGATGGGGATGATCAGAACATTCATTTTCTTGAGTTCAATGAGGATGTGGACATGACTAATCCTAGATTAGAGGTGGGCATGAGGTTCTTATCTCCGCAGCTATTTAGGGAAGCACTTAGGGAATATTGTGTGTGAAGGGTATGATTTAAAATGGATTATGAATGAAAATTCTAGAATGACAGCCTATAGTAGGGAAAAGAGTTTTTAGTAGAGGATACATGCCTCTTGGATGTGAGGTGAAAAAACCTTTTAGATTAAGAGCTTTAAACCAGTGCATATCTGTGGGAAAACACTTCATAATAATTTAGTGACCTCCACATATTTATGTCCTAAGTTTCTTGATGATAAAAATAATGACCCCAAGGCCAAAGTGAATGTAATCTAAAAAAAGATAGAAGAAAACTGTATATTGTGGTTAGTCATTCCCAAATCTATAGAGCTAAGAAGAAAGCCTATGAGATCATTGATGGTGATTATAGGAAGGAATATGCGAAGTTTTGGGATTATTGTGAAACCATGAAAAGGTGGAACCCTGACAATTGTTTGAAATTGACGGTGCAGAGGCCCAACATGGGATTATTACCTATCTTTCAAAGACTATATGTGAGGTTTGCTGTATAGAAGAGAGGTTTTTTTCGCTTCATGTAGGCCAATTATTGGCCTTGATGCCTATTTTATGAAGGGACTGTATCTGGATCAGATTATGAGTACAATTGGGAGAGAGGGGAATGAATATATATTTCCTATAGTCATAGATGTGGTTGAGGGAGAAACAAAAGACTCTTGGACTTGGTTATTGACTAAACTTATTGATGATCTTGGGACAGTGGAGGAGATGGGCTGGACTTTCATCAGTGATAGGAAGAATGAACCTTTTATCTAATTCACTGTTACTTTACAATTTTATGTACATCTCATACCGTTTATTGTGTCATTAATGCATATTTTAATGTGATTTTAGGGTCTTGTGCTAACCTTTGAATAGTTGATGCCTAACATAGATTATAGATTATGTGTGAGGCATTTGTACAAAAACTTCAAGCAATTTTTCGGGGGGAAAAGTTGAAAGAAAATAGTAGAAAGTAGCTATGGCTAGCACAGTATGTGAGTTTAAACAACATATGAGTGATATACAAAAAGTGGATGACAGGGCACATACTTGGTTGAGGAAATTGAATCCAACATGATGGACCAAGTCTCATTTCAACACTAGGGGTAAGTGTGATGTCTTAGTAAATAACATGAATGAGTTTTTCAATTCCTATATTATGGAGGCAAGAGACAAGCCTATTGTATGTATGATTAAGTGGATTAGGAGGAAGCTTATGAGTAGAATCCAACTGAAAAAGATGGGGGATGAGAAGTATGTTGGTTCTATGTGTCCAAGAATTCAAGAAAAGTTAGAAAAGGCAAAGGATGATTCAAGGAAATGTGTTCCATTTTTCGCTGGTGAATCAAGAGTATGATTAACCCTCTTCTTAGAGAGCATGACTAAGAAAGAACTTCTAATGATCCAATCCAATCCCCAGTTTGGAGGAAGCAAATAGGCAGACCTAAAGCACTTAGGAGAAGGGACTCTAATGAACCTAGAAATCGTCATCAAGTAACAAGAGAAAATAAGTACGTTAAATGTGCAAAGTGTTTACAAGTGTGGCATAACAAAAGGTCTTGTAAGAGAGAATTTCATCCAGACTTGAAGTTATTAAAGAAAACACAGGAAGCAACACAACTTCAATGTTTAGTGTTGATTATATTATGTATTATTCTTGGTTAATATGGTTATTATTTAATGATTGGCTAGCTTTCTATTCACACTATTGTAGGGATGCACTCAAAATTTGTGTCAAGCATCAACTGTGGTTAGTCAATCAACTGCCACATAGACTCAAGTACTCTTTAGTTTGTAATTTTTTCTTGCTTAGTTATTGTAGTTAACAACTTATTGTTTGTACATAACTTAACTAAATCTCTGATTTAATGTAGCAAGAGAACAATGTACCACTGTAGAGGAGTCCTAGGAAAAGGCCACAACATAACAATGCACCACTTAGGAGGAGTCCGAGGAGAAAAAAAAAAAAAGCAAGCAACTTAAATATGGTTGACGAGGCCGATGTGCCATTGTTTCTTTTTTTTTTTTTTTTTTGGGGGGGGGAGAGGGGCGGAACATAAAAAAAATTTATTTTTTTGAAAAAAACATATAATTTCTGTAAACTTATATGGAGGTTGACCCTGGAATGTGTGTCATAGGTATTGATACTACTGCATAGGATATTGCTAGCATTGTATGCTATTTTTACTGCTGTCATGCTTTTGATTGTTTGTATAGGTATGTTTTTGAGTCTTTCAGGTCAGTTTATATTGTCTACAGGGTATGTATTTGATTGTTTGTGTAGGTATGTTCTTTTATTCTTTGAGGTAAGTTATCATATCTACAGGGTATGTTTTTGATTCTTTGTATATGTATGTTTTTTTATTCTTTGAGGTCAGTTTATATTGACATGGTTTTAACTATTTCAATGGGGATGCAATTGTATTGGCATATTGGACTACCCAAATCAGCAGGCTAGTCCATGTCATTGGCAAGGGACTAACACCTGAACACTTTTTATAACTTCACACACATATTGATGCTCTTTAATATTCTGCTAGAGATTTGTCAAACACATATTAAGTATTTGCTAGAGGTTTTTCAAATACGAAAAGAATGTGGACTTCAACTTTGCAGTGCCATTATGTTCTTTGCAGTGATGCTGACCAAAGCTTACAATGATTATCTACTGCTTTTGTAGGCAAAGTTGGTGTTCCAAGGCAATTGGTTATTAAAAAAGATCCATCATCCATCCCTGATGCTGTTACTAAAGCTGGGCTGATGCTACCACTAGGTCAGTTTTCAATTCATGCATGCAGTCATTGTCTAGTGCTTCAATAATAGCTTTGCATCATAAAAACTTTCCATACATCTATCATAATGTAAATAGAACAGCACGATTAGGTGCTCGGTTGTCTCAAATAAACCCTACTTGTGATTCTTCCTGTCTTTCATGGTATGCATTTGTAGTTAATGTTGTGAGCTCATAACCTTTTCAGTAACTATACTGTGTCATTAACTCAGAAGCTTCTTTTACTTCTCTGGTTGTAGGGGGTGTTCTCTTTAAGGTTTATATTGTTGGAGATGCTATAAAGGTTGTTTGGCAAAGACATGGTGGTCTGAAGATGATAAATTAATGATGAACTTCTTTTCTTTTTGGTAAGTAATTAGGAAAATTTGTAATATGCTGTCCAGTTTTGAAAGGATGAAGTTCAAGGGGAAGATGATAAGTCATCAGTTTGAGAAATCAATATATGTTTCTCTATAGTAAAGTTTGGATATACCATGGAGATAGAAGGGGATGGGCTGCATTGGATCATTCCATTTGGGCTACATTGGATTTTCTACTGCTTCATATGTTACTTGTCCTTTTGTAGATTAATCAATATAGAGATATTTGGGTTATGTGAACTAACTAAACCACTCTCTATTATATGCAATATGTTTGGATCAGTTTTAGTCACACCTATCAACCATAATGGGAGGATCGTACACAGGAAGAAATTTACTTATTCGT
Source organism: Platanus orientalis (assembly GCA_025762735.1). Taxonomy (NCBI): domain Eukaryota; kingdom Viridiplantae; phylum Streptophyta; class Magnoliopsida; order Proteales; family Platanaceae; genus Platanus; species Platanus orientalis. The sequence continues at coordinate 12,826 of JAOXJP010041441.1, forward strand.
TCATGTATGGTTGTCAAAGTGTTATCGGATCTCCTTTGTAGCTGAGGCTACAGTAAGAAATTTACTTATATTACGTTTCCTCTCATTCCAACATATTTCTGCCCCCTTTAAAAGAAAATTTCTTATCACATTTGTGAATAGTTTTCAATGCAACAACCCCACTGCTAAAACTTGGAGTAGGGTGCAGTCCATAGGCACAGCCAACTCCCTCGATGATCTCAGATATATTGGTGCTACAGCCTGACATGAACATCACACACCTACCATTGCCTTACCAAATCATAACCTTATATCATTGGATTGACGGGTTTCATAATCCACGGGCACCAAACGACCAGGAGGATGGAGGAATATATATAGGAAGCTTCATATATCGTCGAGTAATGAGGTCACAAACATTGTACCTATGACATCCTGCACTAGTGCAGTCATGGACATCTCTGCATGCACTGTTTTCAGGATTATAAAGGTGTCTACTTTCAAGCTAATTAGGTTGTGTTTGTATATCTCAACCTTAACACAATAAGGGCATTGATTAGTTGATATAATCATAATCAAAATCAACAATCAATTATGATTATCCAAACTAGACACCCCTATGTCAACTTGAATAATAAATGAAAAATTCCTATATGTACTTAGAGTTGAAACTCCACAAATTTAAGTTGGAATTTTAGTTATGTTGGTCACAAAGTTAGATTGGGTTGATATACAAGTAGTTCCGGTGGTATAAGCAATGGTGATCTGATCAATTTTCTGACCAAAATAAAAATGAATTGATACAAAGATAAACAGAAAGATCTCATCACTCCAAGATTACAATAAAAATTATACTGGGAAAAGCTATGGTGACTACCCCTCACTCCCCATCTACTGGATGGAAGCTTCCCTTTAAACAACCCTATGTTGATGTCTAACCACAGTTTTTTTTTTCAATATAACCTTGGTCAAAAGTTCTATTTTTCTTTACTGTTCATAGAATATTTTAGAGCATTTGTAGACTTGGAGGGATTAATTAATTTCATTTCATTTCAAAGGTAATCATCATCTGAATGTCCACAAAAAAAAAAAAAAAGAAGTTCCTTTCCTAAAATAGGTATATATATAAATGTCAGAATCATACACATGCACATTTGTAAATGACATGGAGCACCTAGTTTACCCTAATCAAGTATTAATTTCAGGTTTAATTCTTAAACTTTACTTTGCACTGAATTGGGTTTGAAATATATTGATGTGCAAGGTTCGAATTGAATAAATTGAGCAAGTTCGAATTCAATTTCATACCCAACAGACTACCCAAATAATAGGTAGAACCAATTCATAACAAGGTTCTCCCTATTAAATATAGTGGTATCCGACCCTTAACACCCTTAGAACTACTGTTCAATGGGGTTTATCCAAAGATCTTGTAGGTCAAAAATTTTCATTCATATTGGATATATACTTAGGTTTTCACCAACCAATTAAACCAAAGTTTACTAGGCACGGGTCATAGTAAAAAAGTATTATTACAGATATAAACAAATAAAGTGTTTGTTTCAATTTATACAACTTTTTTTCCAACTCTTGATCTTTCCTCACATCATCCTGTCTCAAAGTCAACACCTCGTGCTTTAAATTAGAACAATCCTGCCTCAACATAAACATGTCTTGCTTCAATATGAAGAAATATTACTTCAAAGAAAGTAACTCCTCCTTTGTGCACACAATGTATATGTTTGAGACCCCCCTTGATCCTCTACTTCCACCAAATTCATCACACCTCATGAACTATTTATGGTACTCACCAGTAGTCTGCATTGAACAAAGAAATACAACCAAAGTGAAATTCTTTCTATTATTTAGATTCAATTATATGCCTAAGAAAGTTTAAAGACTAATACTTACAGGATTTCGGGGACATTGGTAAAAATATCTACCTAGATTTTTTGTATTGTTTTATGTTTTAACTAGACATGGCCCACATCCCTTTAGGCATTTACAAATTGGCCATGTATAATTACTTGATGATTCTTCCATATCCATTACAAAAAAAAATACATCATGTTAAAATTGTTTTCAACATATCAATGCATTTCCCATGATTTTTTTTTGCCCATGATTTTTTCTATAGCTTGGCCATGTAATCTCTGGACTTGTGAATAATACTCCATCCATTTACCTTTAAATTACAAATGAATAGAACTAGAAGAAGTCATCACACTGATACAAAGAAAGCATAACTAATGGGGATCTACCTTGTTAATGAAACAAACCAATATCCTTAGAAGGAAAACCAGAAATCCACAGTGGTCTTCAATTATGACATATATAATAAGACCTTTCTTTTATATCAAACAACCAAAGAAAAAGGTTAGAAAATTACAGATAAAATTGGAAAAACTTGCAAGACTATTTTACCAAAATTATTAAAATCAATAACAAGAGAAATTGCAACTGCACATATGTGCCTAGATCTCAGAATGTCCCTAAAAACCACTAGATCAAAGCAAACCCATTTTGAGTTACAAAAGCAATTTAGTATAAAGTTCAGTAAAATGAAATTGGGTGGGACTCCAATAGAATTCATTTGTTTATAGACCGAAATAGTAGTGAAGTAATGTTCAATCCTAGCAACTGCATCTATGACAAGATTGATTGTAGAAATGGGAGGAATGGGTTGCATGAGATCAACTGTTCTTGATTTATACTTAGCATTAATGATATTTTCAAATTGGGTTTGATTGGAAGTGTTAGAGAATATGTTTTTTCAATAGTTTTAAAACAAAGATGAAAGATTACCTCTTTTAGCAGTTCACAAAGAAGATGAGAGAGCAATAGTAAAAGATGAGCCAATGTCGCAGGTGACGATTGCGATAGAGGGGCCGATGATGCAAGTGACGACTGCAATAGAGGGGTCGACAACATAGGTGACACTTGTGATAGAGGGGCCGATGACATAGGTGATGCTTGAGATAGAGGGATTGGTGAAGCAGGTGATACTTGTGATTGAGGGGCAAGCAACACAGGTGACGAGGGTTTGAGAAGAAGATGGTTTAGGGTTTAGTGGTAGAGTAAGAATGCAAATGACCCTTAGTTTTAACCATGGTTAGGGATTTGGGCTGTCTGGTTTTTTAAAGTATGGTGAGTTTGCTTCAATGACCAACATGTGCCATCTCCATTAACCCAATGGGTTTTTAACATTTTAAACATAAAACACAACCATAAGGCGGTGAAGTGTTACATTGAAAATGTTGGGGGGCTTCAAGTGTTACAGTCTAACCCCAAGGGGATTTTATGTATTTTCCTTTAAGTGACTAAACCATAAAGGATAATGAATGTGATGACCTTCTCATTGTAAATAAAATTCAATAGTGAAGTATGATGGCCTTTTCATTGAAGATGCAAGTCAATGGCGAAGTCTGATGGCATATGTAAACCAAAAAAATATGTTATAACATTTCCATTAAGAATACACATCAATGGAAAAGTATGATGGCCCTCTCATTAAGGTAAAATACAATGGTATGATGGCCCTCCTATTAGGGTTTAATGCAATGGTATGATGGTCCTCCC
>JAOXJP010041461.1:0-16380 GCA_025762735.1 Platanus orientalis
TTTGTTATTGTGGTGTTGGAATTTTGAAAATATTGTAATTTGATTAATTTACTTTTTGGGTAATTTGTTTTGAAAAAGTATAATATTTTCTGAGTTAATAGAGATAAAAAGTATAAAAGTTTGGCTAAGTTAAATTTTATTTATTTTCCTATAATAATTTTAGTGAATCTTATCATTATTATTATGGTTTTTCTTTTTTATTTCTAGCGGAAAGTAGAATCTTACGATCCGATCCTTGAGGCCACCCCACCGACCCTACGTAGGATCTCGATTTTAACAACCTTGATAAACCCTGAAATATACTTCCACTCACACATGCCAGTGCATTTGTTGGCCAGGCATGTTCATACATGAGGACTGGTGAGAATCATTATCTTACCATTTGATTTGGCAGATTCAATGAAAAACTGCAACATTTTGCCAGCAACGCACACATTTCGCTACACATAAGTTTGAAATGTAGCCATTGATGGGAAATGTGGAGCCTGATAGTAATGTACACTTTTTCCCAATACGCGGATCCAACTTTGTGGTAAGTTGGTGGGGGGTTGCAGGGGACAGCGCCCTTTGCTCATAAGGTGGCCGACTCTAATTTTTTAGTAGGGGTATGGTGTAACCCTAATTATATATATAATGTTGAGGGTGGCCGTAACAATTGAATTGTCTTGTACTTTCTGTTCTTCGATTATAGTGAAAAATTGCAACGACTCCATGGACGTAGCCCAAATCTGGTGTTTTCTATGTTTTGTTCTTTGTTCTTGATCTTTATTTTGCTTTGTTTTGCTTTTTCACAATCCTGGTATTAGGGTAAATCCCTAACAGCCATATCTGTGAGGGCTCATTCTATTGATGCTGTGGAAGATTGGGGCCTTCATGCATACCTATTAGAGAAATTCAGCCAGGTATTACAAACACTAGATTATTATTCCTCAAAGATGTATTGAAACCCAGATTCAAACGGATCACTCAAAGCACATAGTACCCCAAGATATGCCTCTCCTTGTAACAGGTGATGAATCCTTAATTCTAGAGTGCCAACTATGCTCTTCAGCATTGTATGTTCTACATTGCTCTCTGTCTTCTTTACCTGATGATTTTGAAGAACTCTGGTTAATGAAAACATGAATGTAGATGGGAGAAATGGTTTTATAGAAAGCAGTTATATGATTATACCCATTTGTGCTTTGTCATCGAGAGGAGGGCTCAGATTATGTGCAAATGAATTTCATGAGAACCATGAAAACAGTGTCAGGGGGGCTGACGTGCACCGAAAAGTGATTTACACTTTTTGGGGGTGCTTTTCACTTTTCAGTGCTGATATGTCTGCACCCTGGTGCCGTTTCCACGGTTCTCATGAAATTCATTCTCACCTAATTTTTTCCCGAAAGAGGATTATAACAAAGGGAAAGGAGAAAGCTAGCCTGATCAGATAATGACATACCATAATAATGCAGGTGCATTCGTGTACATGCTGCTCGCTGCATCGCCTCTTTATCGCATCAAACTCTTACAAAGGGGAACATTTTGAAGAGCATATGAAGCATATATGCATGAAAGTTTGATCAATTGAAATATGACAAACAGATCTTACCTACTCCTTAAATTCCCTTTTGTAGCTGTTGATGTAGCTGCTTTAACAAACATTGGTAATTATCATATTGATATGCTTGAAATCTTATATATGATGACATGCATGGGCACCATTAGAGATCAGACTACTAGCAGTGATCAACCATGGGTGAGTCCCATCTTGGGGGTCACCCATGTCTAAGGTTTTTCAATAATTGGAACTGAAACTATCAGTTCAGTAGACTTTGTTGCAAAGCAATGCTATAGACTGTATGGTTACAATTATGATCATGATGGTTTTGGGAATAGAACAGTTCCTCCTAATAGTAAGGACCTCAACTCTCTTGTTGATTTCTGAATCATGGAAGGTGAAATACAAGCCCTGAAACTTGGATATTGGTATTAATTAAAAAATTGCCCATATAGTCGATCCTCCGAGAAACTTTCTGCTATTAACGATGCCTCTTTCTACCACAAGAATCAAAGCACGGGCACAAGCATAATTTGTCAAGAAATATAACTGAAAAACAGCTCAAAATTTCATGGTTCAAAATAAAATACCTACCCAATATTCTTCATCCAGTATGGCTGCCCGAGTCACAAACCATCCAAAGTCCATTTTGTTCTCATGTTCACTCTCTTGATTCGAAGGATGCTGCTGGGAAAACCTTGAAGAGTCAAATTGAGGAGCTGATGCTGTCAGTGTCCCTTGAAAAATTTACACCAATCTCATTGACTCAATTTTACCACAAAAAAAATTAAAATAAAACAAAATCTCATAGATTCAATGTGGGTTAACTGAGTTGGAAATCTCTTTATGTGGCAAACAAATTTTGAGCTCCAGCAGCAATAGAAACAGAGGATCTGAACCAAGAAGAATTATTTCAGCAAATTCTAAAGCTTAATTCTTCTTCCTCCGAAACCAAAAAGTGGAGTTCATGAAGGAAGGACAAAAGAAAACTATCTACCTTGTCCTTTCAAATCAAGATTAGACAAAAATTGAGTATATTTATTTAAAAAATGAAACTTTTCACCAAATATGCGTGGTCGTTTTAATTTTTTTTGGCCATGCATCACGCTATAGCCTATAGACAATCACAGCAGGTTAATGTAGTTTAACAACCATACTGGGTCCTTCTCCATCCCTCTCTATACATGGGTTGAGTCAGGATAAGGGGTGCGCATGGGCTGGGCAGATTGGACCATGTTAGGCCCAGGAGGCCTACTATAGTAATTGCAACCTCAGCTGGGCCCAGGCCCAAATTGTTTTTGGAAACTCTTAAGTTTTAGCCTGGCCCTAGTTATTTCTTCGAGCCTCAGGTCAGCTCAAAGGCCGTTCAAGTTTTTTATTTTATTTTATATGCATTGCATTCACAATTCTCCATCATTGAGGTGCCTCTTTTAAATAGGAAGCAAATGTTCATTTAAATACTTTTTAACGGTTTTAACCCCGTACACCCCATTTTAATGGGTACATACTTTTTTTTACGGTAGGACATGGGTTGAGATTAGCCCGAATCCAGCCCTAACAGAGGTTCGTGCTTTGATCTCGGGTCTGGGCTCTTGTTGGACCTAGTTTGGGACTGGCTTTTTGGGGCTAGGCCGAACCAGGTTCGTCCTGGTCTGAGCCTATGCACACCCCTAATCAGGGTTAAGGGTGGCAATTCGTGTTGGCAGCTTGGGTTCGTGTTGTGTTGGGGTAAAGGTATAAGACTATTTGGATCAACACTAACCTGACCCATTTATTAATCGTGTCAAAGTGGGTTGACCTGTTTTGACCCGAAACATGTTTAGGGTCAATCCTAACTCTTATTTTTTGTGTTGGATCGTGTCGGGTTCGTAAGTTATGTGGTAATTCGTCTTGGCAAATCGGATTTGTGTCGTGTCAAGGTAAGGGTATAAGATGATTGGGCCTAACCCTAACCCAACCCATTTATTAATCGTGTCAAAGCGGGTTGACCTGTTTTGACCTGAAACACGTTTAGGGTCAATCCTAACCCACTTATTTTTGTGTTGGATCGTGTCGGGTTCACAGGTGTCAAACATTGCCACCCCTAGTCAGCCTAGTCAGGGTCAATCAGAATATCTGAGTTTTTCCAGGGACATGCAACTTCCATACAAGGCCACAAACAAATCGACGTCTAAGGGCCTGCACCCTGATTTATTATTATCATCACAGCTATTTCCAGCTGGGTAAAAAAAGATGTTCATTATAAATAATCAAGCATTATATTTGGCCGCCGCGGTTATACCCAACAGAGACGACATTTTAGACTAGGTGGGGGGTCTCTTATCTGTCTTTTATTGGCTTACCTGCTCGCTACTACCTCTCTGAAGTCTCAAACAAATAGAAAATATGTCCCTTTTTGCGCTGATCAACCAACACCAAGGCATACAAACATCAAGAAATAGCACCACTACAAGAAACTGATAAGCACGCAACATCAAGAAATAACTCTTAACCTCTCCTTCAACCTAAGGGTTTTAGGAGAGGCAGTTAAATTGCTTTATTCAAGATGGTATCAGAGTAGGTTTTAGATTACAAGTTCAAATCCCATTGATGCAATTATTCTCCTGGGCCTTGCACTTAGCTCCTAAAGTTCATTGTTGATGAGTGTCCCTCCTGAAGGGAAGTGTTGAAATATATTAACTCATACCTCTCCTAACACCATAAGATTTTGGGAGTGTAGGTTAATTTACTTATTAATATGGGCAGATACAAATTTGGGCTAGGCCTAATGCCCTATGCACACAGTTGTCAAACTATCAGATTGGAATTCAGCAAATATCTTACCTGTGTGTGTGTGTGTGTGTGTGTGTTTTCTCTATATGATAAATCCATCCATGATGGAACATTACATGGTTAAGAACACAAAGGAACAGTTGAATCAAGCTATTAATAATTATCTAATCCACTGATCAAGGTGGTGTAGACGCGTTTTTAAGTCAATTTGAGACATAACATGCGGTACCCGCGTTTTCATTTCATTCTTTTTCTAAAACCATTTTCGTTTTCAAATGTCAATATCTTACTGAAAGAGACAGAGTCAAATGCGTGTAGGAGGATAGATCTCCATTAGGCCATTACTACTATATTCTCTTTATATATGATTGATATGAAGGGAGGAAAGTGAGAGGAAGGGAGATTTTAACTTTCTGCTCATTCATTAACTAAATCCATCCTCTCTCTCTCTCTCTCTCTCTCTCTATATATATATATATATATATATATGACCCAAGACCCATCCGAGCAGCTAACAGCAGAACTATGGCAAGTACGCCCTCATTTGGTGATGATAACACAGTGCCGGCCGTTTTTGTTTTCTCAGCTCCTCCCCTGCAACCACCGCCGACACGCCAAGGAACACTTGAGAACCCCGGTGAGCATCTGACTCACGCTGCACAACATCCATTTTCACTCCATTTTAGTACTGAAACCTGGCTTAGCTTAATTTTGTTTTTACAATCCATGTCTTCTCCCTCTGCATAACACTTTTAAAGAGGTAGGTTACAACTTACAAGTCTATAGGGAGACCAGTAAGGGGAATTACTTTATATCATATAATTAGTCTCTAAGTGATTCGCTTGATGATTACATGTCACTAGATATGTTCATTTGAGCTTTCGTTCTGTAGAGCACCCTGTTGAAACGATGAATATCCAAATGTCGGCTCTTCCCCATCAACCGCCACTACGACGGCGACTGATACGAGTACAACGCCATCGCCAGAACATTGAGAATGCTGGTAAGCATCTGATCAGCTTGTTCCTTATTTTATAAAAAAAAAAAAAAATCATAAAAAACACAATCCACCAGATAAATATAGGTTATTTACAAAAAAAAAAAAAAAAAACAGATAAATATAGGTTTGTTTAAAGTGTAGTTATCAAAACACCTTGAAAATGATTTTTTTGTAATATATAAATTTTGCTTTCTTCTCATTGAGCTTGCAGTGATATGCATTTCATTGTTGAACTTGAAAGTCAGGTTCCATGAGTCATGCCTGACCAATTTTTATAAAGGGAACTACTTTATAACAGTAGATAGAATACATTGTTCTTTATTATGAAAAGAAAGTCCAATCCATACTAGAGTAACCACTCATTAAGCTATATAGTTAAGGCAACAACTGTATCAAATCACGACAATAACAAAACATCAATCCTTCTGAACCTTACTAGTGTCATGGTGATTTGCTAGATATCAGTTCCAGGGATACAGTTAATCTTTCTTCTCTAGAGCAGCAACATGAATTGATGAATGAGCCAATATCCGGTAAGAGGAAATAACAGCCATCAACTTATATAGTAGTGGTATAGAAAGCTAGATAATAAGAAAGCATCCGTTTTAATCCTGAGAATGTCATCTTGATTTTTCAGATATCAGCTCAGGGAATTCCTATGATCTTTCTTATCTACAGCACTCTGGTGATATGATTTCAGATGTTGGCTCATGGGATTCAGTTGATCTTTCATTTTTACAGAACTTTGGTGCCAGGAAGAATGAACAAATAACCGGTAAGAAGATACGATTGATGGCCATTAGCTATTCATTAAGCTCTATAGCAATAGAAATTAAGACATTAAATCTTGATTATAGTAAGAGTTTTCATGGTGACTCCCAGACACCTGCTCAAGGAATTCAATTGATCTTTCTCTACAACAGCTCTCTCGTGCTTTGAGGAATGACAATACAGCCGGTAAGAATTTAATTCACCCTGTAAAACGTTCACTTTCAGCCATTTTCAGTAATGAAAGTTAGCTAACTTTCCTGTTAATATCTTGTATTCTTACCGAAGCCAAAATATGCAATTCTAAATCTCCTGTAAAGATTAGATTATGTAGTGGACCAAAAATTCAACTCAAGATTTCATGTGTGGGTAAGGACCGAGCAGGGACCGAAACTTCTACTTACCCCTATACAAAGCTGCTCTCAAGGGTGACTGGGAAGCTGCTAATGCTTTCTTGGAGGATGAACCTGATGCAGTGACTGCTAGGATCACGGTCTTTGATGAAACCGCATTACAAGTTGCAGCTAGTGCTGGACATGCAAGGTTTGTGGTGAGGATGATGGAGAAAATGTCTGATGAAGCCCTGGAAATGCAGGATGACACTGGCAACACAGCTCTCTTCTTCGCTGTCTTGGCTGACTGCACTGAGGCTGCAAGGGCCATGGTGACAAGGAATCCCCACTTGACACAGATCAGGAATCGTAAAAATTTGGTACCCCTTCACCATGCTCCTCTATATGCTGGAAAGGAAATGACAAACTATCTTTGCTCTGTCACAAGAAATGAAGATCCAAGTCCCTTTGAAGGTGAGACTGGCAGTCGGTTAATCAACGATATAATTGGTTCCGGTTTTTATGGTGAGTAACACTGCTAACCTGTGATACACAATGGTTAATAAAGAAGCCTTAAGCATTCATAATTAATGTCATTTCTACACTGCCCCCCTCTCTTACACACTTCATAGACATTGCTCTGGATCTGCTCCAACGCTACCCACAATTAGCTACTGGTCGAGATGGAAATGGCATCACTGCTCTTGATATGTTGGCTCAAAGACCTTCAGCATTCAAAAGTGGATCTCGGCTTGGATTTTTACAACGATGTATATACTCAAGTTAGTGTCATTCAATCCTTCTGCTCCACTGTTTCTGTTTTATAGTTGATATGTCTTTCTAGTACAAGGTAGACAAAGGGAGATGATTGTTCTAAACTATTTCAACTGCATACTTGTTTGAAAGGTATTAGTTTGAGACAAGTTGAGACCCCTCAACATCCCACAGGAGGAGACATCGAGAATCCCTCTGAAGGGTGTGGAGACCTCATGCCAGTTCTGTTCCACATCAGTCAAGGTCTGTAACTCTGCATCAAATATTTAATGTAGTTTAGCAGAGTAACTCATCATCATCATCATTAATCATACTATTGACAATCCAATCAGTAGTCTTGAAAGATAATCATCATCTTCATCATCATTAATCATATTATTTGTCAATCCAATCGGTAGTCTTGAAAGATATACACATAGTCATATGGTAGGAATCATCTGAGTGGAGATAGTTCTCCAAAACTGGACTACTGTATCTGTGGGTATAAAAGCCACTGGCATTTGTCAGATAAAAAGGAATTAAGTTACTTGAATATTTGCAAATTGCATCACTTATAGTGAGTATTCCCCAAATGCTCTGGTCTTTCGTGAGTTCACAAGTTGCATTTTTTGCTTATATGGCAGGAATCCAATTTTTGAATGCCGTCTTTTGGAATTTTGCTAAACAACTAGGTAAGTGGTTGCCAAATTACCGTTTTTCCAGATTATTCCCTCACAAAGTGAAACCTACTTATTTGTGTGATTTGCAGCTCCTATTATCAAGCAGGTGCACGATACAAAGTTGAAGCATAAACAAGCCCTTGAGCTACTAAAATTCATTTGCAAACAGCTTTCAGCCATGGACAACTCACAGATCATAGAGTACTTCCTGAAGGCAAACATCTTGAGCCTAGCCTCATGGAATGGGATTGTCGAGCTCATAATCGAGTGTACTCAGTATTTTCCTGATCTTGTGTGGATGAAAACTAATAAGCATAGTATATTTCACATGGCAGTTCTTCATCGCCAAGAAAAGATTTTCATTCTCATACATGGGATGAGTGCAAATAGAAAGCTGTTGATATCTGATATAATTAATGGCAATAACATTTTGCATATGGCGGCAAGGCTAGCACCTTCCTCTCAACTCAATTCTGTTTCTGGTGCAGCCTTGCAGATGCAGCGAGAACTGCAATGGTTCAAGGTAGTTGGTTTTACTCTCTAGTCCTAGGTTAGATGTGTTCTCATTGGGAAGAATATTGACCAAAATCGACATTTTGATGGGCTCTAGCTTGTTCAGTTTTCTACTTGCAAGACCATTCATCATGAACTTTTTTTCCATTAAAATTAATTACAACTTCACTCAAGTTTTTGCTCGAAAGTGAGGATTTATTATGAAATTACACCTGTCCAAATGTTTTGCCTATTCATATTCTTAGAAAAAGAATTCCAACCTGAGTGAGACAAGGTTCTATTCTTTCAATCTTATTTGGAACAAGTAATTCTTTGCAAGACTATGACATATACTTCAAAATGCCTCTCATGCTCTATTCTCTGTAATAATGTATGTAGGAGGTAGAGAAGATTGTGGACCCTTCATCCAAAGAATTGATAAATTTGGAAGGGAAAACACCACGAGCTTTATTTAGTGAGGAGCACAAAGACTTGCTTGAAAAAGGGGAAAAATGGATGAAGGATACAGCTGCATCATGCATGGTAGTGGCCACGCTCATCGCCACAGTAGTATTTACAGCAGCTTTTACTGTACCAGGGGGTAACAATGGCGAAAAAGGGGTCCCAATCTTCTTACAAGCCAACTCTTTTATGGTTTTTATCATATCCGATGCAATAGGGCTCTTCTCCTCTGCTGCTTCAGTGCTAATGTTCCTATCCATCCTAACTGCACGTTACTCAGAAGAGGATTTCTTAGAGTCCTTGCCTGAGAAGTTGATACTTGGCCTTGCTACTCTCTTCATCTCAATCGCAACAATGGTGATAGCATTTGGTGCAACCCTTGTCATCGTGCTTAGTACGAGAATGCAATGGGTTGTTGTTCCAGTCACTTTATTTGCCTGTTTTCCAGTGGCTTTGTTTGCCTTGTTACATTTTCCCCTCTTTGTGGAAATAGTCCATTCCACATATATGTCTGGTATTTTCCATCAACGAGGTGAACATATAATTTACTAGTGCTATCACTGGAAAAAATACTCCTAACATGTAAACAAGAAGTAAAATTTGTGGAACTGCATTAGTTAAGTAGCTCATTTTGCTCCCCTTCTATGAGAGCATTATATCGGTACTTCAGTTGATTAAACCTTTATGTTTTATTTTTCATTTTTATTTTATTTTTATGAATAAGAAGATTACACCTTACGTTTGTTTCTAATGTATATATCATTAGAGGTATCTCGTGATATGAATTATTTCTTGGGAATGTAAGAGATCCATCCCTTGCTAAAACCACTGAATTGGAGTCTTTTCCATGGGGATTGATAAAATCCATTGAGCCTCTAAACCAAAGAGTAAATCCTGTGACAAAATTCCATGGGTACGTATTTTATCTTGGTTCAGACAGTCTAGAACTCGATTGTGTCTATTCTATCAATTCCTAAGAAAGAAAAGATACCATCCAGTGGCTTATCATGGGCTCATCCCAGTAGGTGATCACATTACGTCAAACATAAATAAACATGACCAAATGATCTAATCACCAATTCTCAAAAAGACTTCATTTCAGAAAAAATTTTAGTTGTTCAGTCGATATGGTAGATCATAAGAACTATGGCCACCGGATCACAGAATAAAAACATTCTGCATTTTGCCAACAGTGCAACCCCTAGGTGTAGTTTGATGCCACATATCAGAACAGTTTGTCAATATATGTGTGCATGCACCAAATAATCAATATATCACTGTTAGGATATAAGCTATACCGAAAAGGATCCATATCAAATGTCAGTCATTGGTCACATTATTTTGGACCAAAATTGATGCTGCATACTTGTCCATAAAAATTATGTCCTGCTGCATTTGCTGAATTTTGTGCAACAACTCACCAATATCATTTCCACTCATCTTCATTTAATTTCTTTAGCATGCTCCTCAAGATCATTGTTTCACTAAAAGTTTGAGATACTAAAACCTAAATCCTCATTTAAGATTGAACTCCACTAACTAAACCAATCTGACTTCAACAAGAGGAGGGGATGTCTTACATAGGACCAGTAGATCAGTGTCATTTCTCAAAGGGATCAACTACTTGTCTATCATCGTGGTGGTTTTTCACAAAATCCACATCCACTAGATCCTAGCATGCTATAATTCATCATTTGTGGGGGGAACCGACCCTTATCTTTCTTGTTTATTCTGTCAACCAGACTCTGCTATTATTATCTTTGCTGACAGCTGATTCTACAGTTAGAGGATCAATGTGTGAGGAAAGAAAATGAGCAAAAGGAAGCATGTTTTCTGTAATTAGCTCGAATTTGGCAAACTATCAGTAAATCAATTTTCTCAGATCAGCCAAGGTTTTATCGTTGCAGCTTCCTTTTCGGTTTTTCTGCATCACATTGATTGGTGTTGTTTTAAATCTCAGTAGACATCAACAATGGAGGTGTCACTAATCCAGCAGATACTTTTGTGTCAATGAGTTAGGACTGCATCTTGACTGGTATTGTTTTTCGGCAGTTGGTAACATTGGAGAAGAAGATGTCATTAGACCAGAAAACACTCTTTTGCTGGAATGCAAAGGGTTTCCGAGCTTGGAGGTACAAAATTCCAAAGATGTGTTTCAAAACTGATAAAGGCTGTCAAATCAGAGAGGAAGATTGAGAGGGAGTCGAATACAAATCATTAGAGAAGACTAAGTTCATCATTTTGCACATTGAAATTGCAAGAAGAGTACAAAATGTACGTTTTTGTCATCCACTGGATTTAAATGTACATCTTCAGGAAAGAGTTTCTTGGATTTTTTCCTGTAGATCTGTAAGTTCTAGGTACTTGAACTCACAGATCATGGACTAGTGATGGAAAGAATTTCTTAGATGCTCCTCATCGGTTTTGTCAGCTTTGTTAAAAGGATTTGGTAGAAGTTTCTGCTGGCTGCCAAATTGACACAATCCCCTCCATTCAGACTTGGGACCCATAACGCAACACAAAAGCTTTGTCAATATTGTTGATTCATTCAAATGTGACCATTAGAGGTACCTCAAGAATCCAGGGGTGTTACCATCAGAAAACTGCACTGCATTTGTTTCACAAACATATTCCCTACAAATATGGTTAGGCTATGCATGCTTCAAGAATCAATGCTTCCAGTGCATAATTATTTTAGAATCTCAAATAAGTAAAATGAGTTTTGAAGAATTTGGGTTCTCTTGGATCATAAATGAGAAAGGATGGTAATAGTATCCCTTAAAATGATATTTAATTTAGCCTTTTTCAGTTGCATATCTTTCTCTTCTATTAGTAGATCTATTGAAAAACAAAGGGTGATAAGAACATAACCCCACAGTTCTATCTCAACCTCTCCTGTTTGGCTGTTTCAGACATCAAAACAAAAATTGTTGTAATCTCTTCTTTTTGCTTGAACGTATGTACCCAAACCTGCCTACTCAACTGTAGGTGCCATTCACTTTTGTTGTGCCTCATGAATTCATATTCCCTGGTGTCATGGCCCAAATGGATAGGATAGTTACAAGACTTTCAACTTGAAGTTGTACATGAAGCAGATTTCCAATGCAAGGTGGACCTATACATGGAGATATCTTTTCAATTTATAAATGCAATAGTGAAAGTCAAACTCTCCAGCCTTCCTTGCAACTGGAATATTGAAGTACAACTTGTAAAGGCACACAGAATGACATATATAGATTGAAAGGAAGTCTGAAGACAAAAGACATGTCACATAAAATTTCATCAGGTTGCTGCAAGATGGATTTTACAAGATCAACATGGAAGTGTAATATTGTGAGAACAATATTTGCATGAACCACCGGTATGCCACTTCAAAGAAGGTCATAGAACCATGGAACAATTTGAGACTTGAGATTTTTTATTTTTTGATAATTAATGATGAGATTTTGAGACTTGAGATTTGAAACACTATATAACTACCAACAACAACATGTCATGTGGGACAAACAAAATTGATATCAAAATTGCAACCAATGGAAATCAAAGTACAACTGGATAATTACTGTCCGTTAATTCAAGATTTAAGAGATACAGAAGGGATCGATACCTTTTTAGATCTCCAGAAGATATGGAATTCAAGGGCAAGAGGAAGCAAAACTCTTACTTTCAAAATCAATGGCCTAATAGAGCCCCCTAGAATTCTTTGCTCCATTGATGCAAACCCTTCTCATCCATTTTCTTTCTTGTTGTAGAACGATTGGAAAACCTTGAATTAGATGAAAGAAACACCTTCTTGATTTGATCCTCTGACGGGTAATTCAGCAGGAAGAGCAGTCACACTGCCAGTGGAATAATCCCACGGAAGATTTTCAAGTAAGGATCGCACTAAGTGCTGAACTGGGAAAAAAGTAATTACAACCATATTAGTAAATATTGAAAGCATGGAAAACCAAACATCTGATTGAAAAATCATAATTCCAATTGTCTGATCAAGAGCCTATATAGAATGGCACAGCCTACAGTTAGGATCATTTGATCACTGTAAGGGGTCCTCTAACATTGGCTTGCATTTTCTAGACTGATAAGCCTACCGATCATGTGTACAGTATAGATGCAGGAGACAAGGTTTTCTGTCTGTTGAGGAATTGAAAGCAGCTATATTTGAAAAATTGTAACTACGAGGATTAAATATCAAGAAATGTGAAAATAAATCAATAATGAAGGCTTCCGGGGAATTTCAGTGTTTTCAAAACTGCTCAAGAAAAAAAAAATTGCAATCCACTCAAAATTGCTCAGAAGGCAAGCAAAACTGACATGTCTGATAACAGGGAGGCTAATTAACTTTTCCTTTGAAAACGAGTTCAAGGTTATGATAGTGATCCAAAAGCATACATGGGCCATAGAAGCGTACATTGAGGGGGCTAAAAATGGCTGGAGGAGAGTTGGGAAACCAGGTCAAAACAAGCCTTGACAACCAGCAGTGTGTTATAGATGTTCAAGAACTTCAACACACCACTAGCCACCATAATCCCTGCCACTGAATCACCAGGTAAAATGGCAGCAAAGTTGTGACTGGACAAGGAATTTGAACTTCTGGATTTTCTGCAATGGACCTGAAAATAGAGTTCAATTAAGTATATTATGCCTCTGCAAAAACTGAGAAATTTAAACAGTTAAAACCTGGTCAAAGAAAACCTTGTTTTAAAAGCACAAAGATTAATTCAAAGACCATAAGAGTAGTGTATGGTTGCAGATGCAACTCTTGCCAGGATAGACAAAACCCAGAATCAGCGCCATCCACTCTTTGGCTGGCAGGGATTCTGGTGGAGTGGAACACACATCCCACTCAAACGAAAGCCACAAATTTCGACTTAGGGTTTATTCTTACATATCCCCATAAGGCCATAAAAGATATTATATGCACAAAAATCCACAAAGAAAAACTACCATTTATCATGAACAAAACCCAAATTCCAAAACCACCATTGTGATTAAGTAAAGCATCGGGCATTTGGATAACTCTGTTGGTTTCATAATTTCTTAAGCTATTAAGTTTTCATTATTTTATTTGTCCATTATGTGGTATTTTTTGTAATTATAATAATTTGTTGAGCCCTCTTTGTATGGGATAGTTGGAAATGGTATTCTTCGCCTTATTAGTTTCTCTTTAACTGGTTTTCAACTCCCATGTTTGTTTACTTATTTGAATAGTCAAGTCATCCAAGAAATGTTTATCAACTAAATTCAATATGAAAGATATGGAACATACCTGATGAAATCCTAGGACTTTAAAAGAGATTACAGTGATCACAATATCCACTAAGTACGAAAATTTTAAAGAAATTTAATCGATATGATTGCAATCCTTTTAATACATATTAGGACATTAGTATATACACAAGGTAAAACAGAGGTGGTAACATATATCAGACATGATAATATGACATGATAGAATCATAGGATGTTTAATATATTTGATGTACTGCAGAAGTCTAGCCATTGCATATGCTATTTGTAATATGAGTAATACTCTCATAAACCTGGGCATTGGACAGCTTTAACCAGACTTCTTAAATACTTCAATAGTACAATTGAGCTAGGCCCTCACTATGAAGGTTATCTCGTAGTCCTAGAAAGATACTATGATGCTAACTAGATCTCTAATTTAGACGAGACAGGAATTACGAGTGGGAATGTATTTAACTCAACTGCTGGTGCTATATCTTGGCAATCTTTCAAGCAATCTTGTAGGGAAAAATCCACCATGGAATCTAATATTATTGCCTTAGAACAGGTGGAATTAGAAGCAGAGTGGCTTTAGACTTTATTGCATGATATACCTTTGTAGTCTAGACCACTCCAACCTATTCTTTACACTGTGATAGCCACGCTACAGTAGCTTGAGTGAATAATAGGATGTATAGTGGCAAGAACAGGTATATTGAATATTCTCCTGAAACATCAAGGGAGCTGGGACTAAAGCTTATAAGATAAACAGCTAGTGTTGGCAATCCAACTTACGTGAATAGAGATCCAAAGAAGTAGGTTCAATGTAAAAACAAGTTACTGAGACAGAGTTTGGCTAAAGCACTATTACTTGATGAAGTTTAAGCATTGCTCTATTTGATAGTGCTAATTGCAACAGAGTTGAGGCCGAGTTTTGAACTTTTAATAAGTTCATAGCCTATTATAGGTGGTTTGTTTAGTTGTAGTACATATTTGATGGACTCACCTATATGAATGTGGATGCTACTCATGGGAATTTGGGTTAATTCACTGGAACATATATATGAAAATACAAGTAAGGTGCATGGCCAAAACACGCCAACTTGTTAGAATGGTTGATGACTGATATAGTAAGTAAGGTCTGTGTCGAAAGTATAGTTGATTTATAATAAAGGTGTGTGGTTCAATAATCTTATTCGCCATGCATCTGTGGATCCTGTCTTGTTTACACAAAGAATCAATTCAAGTCCATAAAATAAATTGTCATTATTTTATTTGGTCATTTTGTGTTATTTTGTATAATTATATTATTTTAGCATTCTTTGTACTTGTGAAGTTAGAGAGAGTAATCTTTGCTTTACTAGTTTGCTATTTACTCTGTCATTTAGTCATGTTCAATTTCAACTCCTATATGTGTGTTTACTTGTTTGAGCTTTCTCTTTAGCCCTGCGTCTAGTAGAGAAAGGATTCTTCATGTGTTTATGTGGTTTTATTGCTCCTTGACTTAATGTCTTATGGAGATAGCCAGTGTGTTGGAGGTGGACCATTATGTGTATTTCCCTTATACTTTCTACACAGACCAAAACACTCTGTCACCCAACTTCTCGTTTACAATTCCTCTGTCAATCCCCACTGTCCAAATGCTTGAATACTGAAGAAACGTCTAATAATTATTCAGCGACAGAATTACAATATAGCATTCATAAAAATTTAATCAATAGGCTTATCAACGTTCTCTTATCGGCTAATCTTGGGGGCTATAGTCAATAAGTTAAATCTAACTATACCATTTGTGAACAGAGATGGTTTCTACGAACTTATAGCTTGTTTGCTAAAACGAATCACATTCTTGGTGGTAGCAGTTTTAAGATTCATAACCATAACTTATCTATATTAGAGAAATTCCATAATTCTTCACATACAGACGCACACACATTACCTGGCAAAAGTTACAGAAATCCTCAGATAAGAAGAAGAGTTTATGAAATAATGGATTTCCAGCAGCGACAAGGTTTAACGTTCTGAAACATCGATCAGCTGTTGAGACGACCGAGCTGTGTAGAGCACGAAAGATATCCGGAGTCGTTGAGGCGAGATTCGGTTTCGAAGGCGGGAGTGATGGGGGAAGAAAGGTGTTTGGAGAAATGCCGAAGAGAGTAAAAAGTTGGAGACAAACTTAACCGCACGAAAGGTGTTTCGGGGGTGATGGGACATCCGAGAGGTGAATGGGCCCCACCCGTCTTGCCTCATGGGACGTTGCAGAGGGTATCGTGCCTAGCGGAAAAGATTATATACGGAAATCTGCCTTTCCTGATGTATTAGGATGGCATTAGGGGGTGGACACATCAGTGCTGA
>JAOXJP010041482.1:0-16379 GCA_025762735.1 Platanus orientalis
CACATCGTTCCCTCTATAAAACCCCATCAACCCTAGAGCTGAAGGGGGGGGGGGAGCTTGGCCAAAAAGAAAAACCCCAAATTGTGGAGAAACCTTCCCGATCCCAATTTTCTAGAGGGGGAGAGGTAAGCCCTGGAAGGACCCACAAATCTCACGCCCAATCCCACGATCAAAAACCTTAGCCGCAATTATAGAATCCTTAGAATTCCCCTTTTAGACCTAAACTCCATCCGTACCTCGAAATTACTCTCATGACCCCAACTACATAGCATTCAACCTCTGCTCTACCAACTGTTGATACAAAGGAAGCCCCTACCTAACCTGTGCTACCAAAGGGGAGAAAGATCCTCTCTCGTATCAGGTTTATTTATTTATTTTTAAGTATCATTTTTTTTCTTCTTTTCATTTATTTTCTCTAGGGTGTTATTTTTATGGATAATGATTCACTTGTATTCACACATGATAGGTTCTTTGAATTTGGTCTCTTTTTTTAACACAAGTTTTTTTTACCCCAACACTTTTTGGGACGTTTTTAACCAAAAAAAAAAAAAGACATGTTAGCTTGTCATTCACCATACACACTACAGACACATTCTCATCCCAAAACATTTTCTTTCTATTTTATTTATTCATTTTATTTTTTTCTGTATTGCTATTCATTTTGATCTTGGTGTTTGTTTATTTTGTAAGATGCTTTATTGTATTTCATTTTTATTATTTTTTTTACCACAAATGATTTAGGATTCTGTTTGTTGAGTTCCATGGCGGAAATGTGGATGCCCCTCATGGGTTTATATGCCTTTAATTCAATTTCTTTCCTTCTTTTTTTGTATGGATAAAATGAGCTTCAACTCATAGACTAGCTATTTACAACACATCATGGATATGATTATCTTAATAATGTGGGCAGATTGACATACCTTTTTTTTTTTCCTTCGAAATAGGATTCATAAATTGAACCGAACCGTATTTGGTTTTTTTTCACATTACGAGCTAAACTATTGTAAATTCCATTTCTCTATATTTTTTTGTTGTTGTTAAGTAAGGGGTAGAATACAACTCATTTTGTTTAAGTTTGGCTGGACCTTGCTTTCTTGATTTGTTTTTTTGAGGATTGTGCATATTGTCATGAATGGGTTCTTTTAGTTTTCAAACCTTAGATCTTTATCTCAGCCTATGTTATATATTTATTTATTTTTCAATTCTCTTTTTAATGGTGCATCAATGACATGATTGATTATTCAATGTGTATAGAATCATTTGTTGGACTGGTTTTCATATTGTTTCATGCTTCTCCTTTTTTTATAATTATTATTTTAGTTTTTATTCGGAAAAGAAAGAAAGTTAAAAAAATAAGTTTTATGATAGGTCTACATTCTCTTTTTATGGTTCATGCAGATATTTTTTAGAAGAGGAATTCAAACAAATTCTAAATTTGTTATAGTAATAATCTGAGTGTAACACCATTGGCTAGATTGTGGATACTATTTAAGACGAAATGATTTTTGCAATGGTGTAGCAAGCCTCTTATTCATTATAATCTATGTAAAAATTGATGATTTTGTTGTGGTGTATTAGATTCACTTTTATTAATTAAGATTTACTTAGTCTTAGTCATATTTACAAATATGGTAAGTCATATTGCTCTTGTTGTTAATACATTTTTGGTACATTTAAATCTCACGTTTAATTCTCAATATATTTTTTGCCCTTGGTTTTACTTACTCTAAAGATGTCCTCATTTATCAGGTCCAATTTAAAATAAATTTAGTTGATTGAGAACTTTTTAAATTGCTTATAGCATGGTTCCAATTTACTTAGCTCTCTTACACAAATGAATAATATTGTTGTGTACTAACCTTTCATGATCTTCTTGGTTACGTGAGAAGCAACAAGGGTATGTTTCCTAACTTAATCCTTTTGATCTATTTTAACTCTACATGTTGAGTAGATGTTTGGATTAATTACAAATCATGTTATGTGCATGAGATATTTGGAGGCCTTGGTTATGGCATGACTGCATAGCTATATTAGCTCGGCTTGTTAGGTAATAGGCATATATTGATGGCCTTAGATAATTTCGAAAATCTTTAAATAACTTTTTTTAAATTCTTTTTAAAGTACTATAAATTTTGGTAAATTTGGTGGTGTACTTAGGTTTATCTTGATATAAATTCATGATGGAGACTATGTGATGTTGACGTAGATGGATACAAAGCTGTCGAGTGGACAGTGATGATGTTGTGGGTGCATGATATATATTTGAAGTGTTTTTTTGATCTATAAACTATTAGGTTATTGAAGAAAGTGACATGAGGATCACTATTCATTCCCAGGGGTCCATATTACAGTTGTTATGTTGCCGAAATTTCGACAGAAATGACATGTGGATTCCCTGCTTAATTCAACAAAATGAGATAAAAGACAATTGGTGAGATGAATAGATCATAAATCGAGTCGACTATTAGACTAATGGGTTTAAAGTAGGGAACTGTGAAAACGAATGAGGTGGGGTGCTTAACACCTTCCCCAACTCATAAATGAACAACTTACCTAGGAATCTCTAGGAGTCAACTAGTTTAAGTGTGGAGTCAGACATTTCAAACCCCATTCAAACTTAAACTTGTTTTGTTTTCAAAACTGATGTCTAGTTAGATCATTAAAAAGACTAGTGGCAACTCCAAATCATGTGGGATATTTCCTATGATAGGTAAGTCTCTTTCCAAAGGGACTTACCCATCGTGCCAAAATCGAGGCCCACAAAATGGTGACTTCACTGGGGACTTATTGTTCAATTCGAAACAAATCCATTATAGTCTTGAGTCAACAGCTTAGCCATGTACTTTTGTCTTTAGATTAATTTACTATTTTCTTAGTTAGCATGTGATAAATTTATCTGATTTGTTTTTCTTTTCTTGGAGAGAAAACATGTAATGCTACACACCAATTTTTTTTAGCACGCACACATTATTTGTTAATTTTCTTTTCAAATGAATCTATGATCAATTAGGAAAACACATTTGCACTATACATACATTACATGACATATTTTCATTGCATGTCCTACTGGGTAACGCCGGATCCTAATAGGAGGGGTCGAAAGTAAAAGTCATGGTTACTATGTTTTTCATGGCTAAATGGAAATCCCCAACCCAAGCCACCAACCTGTGACTCAGACCAGAAATGGGCCAATGAGATTTGAAAGCATGGGACATCTAAGCCTAGTTCATTAAACCTAACTACATGCATTAGACATTAACCAAGATAGTTCTGTTAAGACACTAACTTAGTATATCATTAGATGTCTGAGTTGGAGAGAACTATATCTCTCTATTTTTGTAGATGATCTAAGTTTGATTTTTTTATGCATACATGACATGTTGAGAAATCAAATAACATCGGATTTAGGAACAGATACATAGTTATCCAACTAGATATTCCTAGAACACTTAACCCCATAAGTCTATAGCCCATCTCCAAATTAATTAAATTTTCCTTTTACTCACAGGAAATGATGCCTAGGAATGTCCACTTGACACCACATAGTGTATGTACCCCAGAATTCTCTCAACTATTAGAAATCATGCCACAAAGGGACAAGAAGTGGTGGGCTTGCCGCAGTTGGTTAGGAGACACACTTCACTTAGCAGATGTACCACTAGATTAGTCCATGCTCAAGGCTGCTACGTCATTCTAGGATCCAGAAAACTGGGTATTTCGGTTTGGATCATGTGAGTTGTGCCCTACACTTGAAGAATTAAAAGCATTTCTTGATCTCCCTCTAAGTAAGGGTAAGACCGCAATCATGCCAATACTTAAGCCAGCCTATTCAGGAGATCTCACAAGATATTTGGAGATACACAAGAACAACCTTGAAAGAAAACCTAAGGAAGGATGTGTCTCTTGCACTTTGATTTTCTCATAAAAAGGGGATGGCAAGGGGCAGGAGACTTTGTAAATCCCAAAAAATATCGAGCATTCACCCTGCTATAGTAAGACAACGCCTCTTATTTAGTAATTCACACTACATTGAAGGAGTCATGAGCAATATCTTAAATCAACATATGGAGAGGAAGACAATAGCACCAATAATATTAGCAGAAATCCTTCTTAGTTTGACACATTGTGCTCAGCAAGGGAAAGGTCATCTCTATGAGTCCCCAACTTTCTTACAAGCCTGGTTAAAGGAACATTTGCCTTAGATCTCTACCATTCATTGGGCCCTTCCATATGGAGACAAACCCTTCAAAGCTTATGCTGACAACTGCCCAAAACATGTCGGAAAATCTGTTAAAGAATATCAACTACTCATGAGGGACTTAATACTAAGACAAGTCTCATGGTATAAAGAGTGGTGTTGACCTCACACACCTATGCTATGCATACCCGGATGAAGATACTTGATTCTTTCGAGTTTACATGCATCTACGCCATATGTCCCACTACAAGTGCTTCGTCAATTCTTATACAAACAGATGGTGCTGGGGACATTCTCAAGATACATGGACGTATATTCACTTGGCACGGCTACCAAACCTGACACATACAAAACTTTGCAAGAACTTTGGACGGGGGGCACTCATGAAGGCATAAATCTAGAGATTGTAGAACAAAACCAAGTCACTAGTGATTACAAGGTGTGGTTCAACCATCTTTATGGTAGAACCATAGTGGGAGATGAGTAAGTAGGGGTCCCTAAAAATAGAAGATTGCAAGGGGATACTTCCTAGAAAATCTCCACATCTATGGAAGCAAATTCAAAATCCATAGAAGAACTGAAACAATTGCAACAGAGCTTATTAGAAGAAATTTCATGATGTCAAAGCCTGGAACAAGAATTAACAGGGGAGGTAGATCTACACATAAAAGCTGAGATTGAAAGGGACCTTCAACTTAGAAATGAAACAATAGAAGTAGACTTAACAAGACTCCAAAGATAAGAGAGATTTAGAAGACATTGAAGATAGTCTCCGCCAGAAAAATGCTAGAGCTTTGAGACTTCATGCCCATGAAATAACTCGTCGAGATCAATGGATCATGAGCCTATGCCAACAGCTAGTCAACCTAGGACATATACCTGGCTCACCACCATTGCCATAACCTAGCATACCATTTGATGTGTTGATTTTGTGCTTATGTTTGTTACTTGGAATCTAAGGATTTGGAATTTAAAAATTTTATCAATGAAAGTTCTATGTTTTGATGTTCATGACTATAAAGACTACTTACCAAAATACACCTAACAAAAAAATCATACAACAGTCAATATAGGGTGGCCGACAAAAAGAAAGCAAATTCAAATAAGCCCCAACCTATTAAGATCAATGACTGGAAATGAGACTTTTGGACATAACACCCCTGAGGACATGGCGCACAGTCAAGCAACTCCTGACCCACCCACACAACCAGATTATTTGAAGGGCATATATGAAGCCAACACATTGCTTACTTAAGAAGCAAGAATGGCATCAAGAATTAACCCGTCATCGTCTCACCCATTGTCCACCTACCTCTCCACAAGCACACCATCTAGGTCTGCATCATCTTTCTCATTCGAGACCATCATACCTTCACCCCCACCACCTCGAACTCAAGCTCGTCTCCAACATAGCTCTATTACTGCTCCACCCATATTTAACTTCTCTATGGTTCCCCCAACCATGCTTGAATTCTTCCCTCTATTTAGCCAACCCTTCACCTTCTAATCGCCTCCACTTTATAATGAGAGGGAAGAAGAGGAGGCACAAAATTCCGCATTCCCTCCACGAACCCACAGGCATCCCCACAAAAAATCCATCTTCTATAGGCACAGATGGTATGAGGGAAAAGATGGATAAAATATTAAGGAAAATAGATAAGTTAAAAATAAGTCGTCAGTTAGGGGTCACTGATTTTGAAGATTTTTGCTACTCTCCGGGAGGGTGTCTTCTAGAAAATTTTCAATTCCCGGATTTTGTAAAATATGATGGAAAGGGATGTACTGTAATGATATGTTTCAGTTTGGGAAAGAAGAAAATCCTTTAGTGATGTTTTTCTCAAAAAGCTTGACCAGTAACACACTTCAATGGTATGCCACCCTAGATAGATCACAAGCTAGTTCATGGAGGGAACTGTTAGAGGCATTCTTGATTCATTTCCATTTCAACCCCAAACTTCAATCAAGGAAAGCGGATTTGGAAAGAATGAATCCAAAGGTGAGCAAAAGCATGAATGAGTACACTTATAGATGGTTACAAATGGCCTCAAATCTAAGAACCTCATTGGACGATGAGGATTTAATAGATGCCTTCATACGGACACTAAGCCCAATATACCAGTACATGTTACTGGCCCAGACTCACGACAACTTTACATCTGTGGCTCGTGCCACTGAAAATGTGGAAAAGATGATCCGAGAAGGCATTATCACTGATAATCTGACAAGTACTTTGAATCTCCCCTTTAAAAAGTTAGTTACCAAAGACAAAGTGGGTGAAGTACAGCTAATCATCCCACAAGCTTCCCTTCCTTCAATGACGGCTCCCTCTCAACAACATCAGTAGTGATAGCAGCAATCACCATAGTTTCAACAAAAATAATCATACTAGCAACAACAAGCCATCCAACATAACTTTTTAACTCAACCTCAACCAAAGAAAAGAAGAAGAGAGTTTACCCCATTGCCTTATTCATATTCTCACATGTTAGATGGATTAATCACCAGTGGACATCTTTGCCCACTTACCCCGCGTCCATCACCAAACCCACTTCCAAGGTTCTACAATCCTAATGAACATTGTGCCTATCATCAGGCACCAAGTCATACAACTAATAGGTGCTTTCAGTTGAGACATCACATCCAAGACTTGATTGACTAAGGCAAGATTGTTTTCAATCCAACCCTGGCCCCACCAGTTTCTACCCAGAATGACATCTTGCAAAACCCATTGCAAACTCATCCACCTCTTGGATCCAAGTCTATCTATATGATTAAATCGGATCCTCTCCCTTTCGACCCTGCACAACTCATAGCTCGGAGAGGTGAAACAGCAAGGGTCCAGTTATACCTGCCGGCTATCCCCACCCTCAGAAATTTGCACCATCACTCTTCCTGTATCACAACCTTTGGTTATCCCCTCATTAGCCCAGCTTACTCTAAACTCTTCACTAGCTCCATCTCATTTACTCACACCTACTTCACCATTTGTCCTGCATCCCCTAACCACAACATCTTTTACTCCAAATATAGTCCCTATCACATTTTCATCCCCTCCCACATTACCATTTGTCATCACATTACTGGAGCCAACCACCCCATTTGTCATCCCATTTCCATCCATGAACCATTAAGAACTAAGGGCAGTGCCCTTGGGTTAAGAAGAAGAATACTTGAGAGGTGGAGCCAACACAAAAACAGAAGTTAACCACCTCACTAGAGCCAACCATATTTTTAAGCCTGCTCATCTTAGAGCGGCAGATGACCAAGCCAGGGAAGAATACGAGGAGTTGGAAGCTATAGAAGAACGAAGAAAAAAGGAACAGGAGGAGAAGGTCAGGGAAGAAAAAGAATGGGCAAAAGAGATTGAGCTTTTTGAGGGTTTGATACGTAAATCAAAATTCAACCTCAATGAGAAACTAAGCAAAATCCCTACCCAAATTTCTATTTTGGGACTCTTACTCTCGTTAGAGGAGCACCAGAGGTAATTTTTGGATATCTGTGCAAATTCCCATGTTTGAGTGGAGATTGGTCATGACGCAAAGACTTATATTGTTCTCCGATGATGAGTTGCCAGAGGAAGGTCGCAATCACAATAGAGCCCTCTACATCATAGTAAGTTATGGAGAAATCGATATCCCTCAAGTCCTAATTGATAATGGGTCAAGCCTAAATGTGTGCACTATTACTTCACTTTGAAGTTTAAGCCATTTTGAGACAAATTTGCAAAGGAATTCTATGACGGTTAATGGATTTAACCAAACTCATAACCAAACATTAGGAGAAATTGACCTAGACTTACTAATCGGGGCACACATCTTCAAGGTTCATTTTCAAGTGGTTGACATCCCGACTATGTTCACCTTACTATTGGGGCACCCTTGGCTCCACGAGGCCAATGCTATACCATCTACTTTACACCAAAAGATTAAGCTCATAGTGGAAGATGAGTTGGTCATCATCCCTGTTAGCAAGGAAATCAGAATTCGAGGGGGACAACGTGTGCTAGAGGTACAGCACGTGGAACCAAATGCAAGATATTTTTTCTATCAATTTGAAGAGGTGAATACCTTAGAAAAAGTAAAGAAAATCAGAGAAAAGAAAAGAAGGTTAGCCTCAAAATTTAAAATGATGGCTCGCATGGGATTCGATCCTAGAAAAGAGTTGGGTAAAAGGCAACAAGGGCGAAAAACACCGGTGAAGGGAATTAGGTCTACCCCACAATTTGGAATAGTGTATACCATGAGGCTTGAGGAGGTTGTGATGAAGAAGAATAAAGAAATGATGAGGGCCCTTATAAAATTCATCAAGGAGGGAAAGGAACCGTCCCCACCCAAATCAACCATCATATTTGAACCACTTTTCCCAGCCAGCCTCAACCCTCTTAACCTAGACTTAATCCCATCCTTTGGCGAGATTGAGGTCAATTCTGATGCTTTTCCACCAGCCATGAAGGAAAATTGCAAGAAAAATGGGAGCATTGATGAGCCCATTATAATTGAAGAACTCTTCAATGAAGAACGCATCAATGCAATCCCTGAGCCAGCCTATGCTGAGGATCTTATGTGCATTCCAGAAGGTCTGTCTCACCATGTGATTATTGAAGAGGAAGCGGTGATCATGAAAGACCAGGTCTGTTGAAGTCAATGCTAGAATTCCAAAGAAGTAATGTAATTAATTAAAAAATTAAAGAAAAAAAAGCAAAAAAAAAATGAGAACTACGTGTGACCTAATCCGGTAAATTCCCCTTCCCCATTTCATTCCAAAATCTCGGGTACATAGGCAACTTGGGAAGGTGACTCCAACTTCAGTCCAATGAAAAATGTTCTTCTAAAAAAAAAAAAAAGGAAAGAGAGGGAACTGCGTGTGACCTGATCCCATAAATCCCCCTCCTCATTTCATTCCACAATCTCGGGTACGTAGGCAACTTAGGAAGATGACTCCAAGTTCAGTCCAATAAATAAAAATAAAAATATATTTAAAAAAAAAGAAGAAGTAGGAACAACAAATGACCTGATCCTGAAAACTCCGCTTCCCCATTTATTCCAAAATATCGGATGCATAGGCAATTTGGGAAGTGGCCCCAAATTCGGTCCAATAAATAAAATAAAAATAAAAATTTTAATAGATCTTTAATCTCACTTTTATTTTTCAGTACAAGAAAAATGAAATAAACTTTGCCAACAATGACGAGGACGAGGATGAACCACTGCCCCAAGAAATTTTGGACTAAGTTCAATGTCACGAAGAACGAAGTCACCCAACAGTTGATGATCCTGAGGAAGTAAATCTTGGTACTGAAGATGATCCTAAGCATACTAAGATCGGGGTCCCAAGCATGTCAAAGCTAGAATGATCCCTCATACATCTCCTCAAAGAGTATGTAGATATCTTTGCTTGGCCATATGCAGATATGCCAGGGCTTGATACAAACCTAGTGGTCCATCGCCTCCCTATGTGTCCAGAAGCCGTACCAGTTAAGCAAAAGTTGAGGAGACTCTGCCCTGAATGGTCTATGAAGGTAAAGGAAGAGGTTGAAAAGCAATTAAAAGCCAAATTCCTTGCATTAACATCATACTCTGAATGGCTAGCTAACATAGTGCCTATGCCGAAAAAGGATGGAAAAGTGAGGATGTGTATTGATTTTTGGGATTTAAACAAGGCTAACCCTAAGGATAATTTCCCATCGCCACACATAGATGTCCTAGTAGACAACACGGCAGGACATGAGATGATGTCATTTATGGACGGATTCTCAGGATATAACCAGGTCAAAATGGCACCCGAAGATATGGAAAAAACATCATTCATTACTCCGTGGGGAACCTTCTGTTATAAGGTTATGCTGTTTGGCCTTAAAATACAGAGGCAACGTATCAAAGGGTGATGACCACGTTATTCCATGATATGATTTACAAGGAAATGGAAGTATACATAGATGATATGATCATGAAATCCCAAAGAAAGGAAGATCACTTGACAGATCTAAAAAAGTTATTTGATCGGTCACGTAAATTCAAATTACGATTAAACCCTCAAAAATTCATATTTAGGGCATCAGCTGGAAAGGTATTAGGTTTCATCGTAAGCACAAGGGGCATTAAGGTTGATCCTGCAAAGTCTAAAGCAAACATCAATATGCTGTCACCTTGAATAGAGAAAGAAATTAGGGGATTTTTAGGAAAAATTCAATAAATAAGTCATTTCATTGCACGACTAACCCCTATATGTAAGACCATATCAAGCTATTATGCAAAAATATGCCCTTCACATGGAATGAAGAGTGCCAAGAAGCTTTCGACAATATCAAATCCTATCTACTAAACCCTCCTATTTTGGTACCTGCAAATCCCGGACAACCACTCACTTTATATTTAATTGTTTAGGAAGAATCCATGAGGTGTATGCTAAGACAATGTGACGGTCCAGAAAAGAAGGAACAGGCCATTTACTATCTCAAAAAAAATTTTGGACTACAAGATCAAGTACACACCTCTACAAAAGACCTACGTTGCACTTATTTGGGCCACACAAAAACTTAGGCATTATTTCCTGTCACATAGAGTCATCCTAATTTCTAGGATGGACCCTATTAAGTATCTATTAAAGAAACCTATAACAACAAGTAGGACTGCATGTTGGCTTATGATGCTTTAAGAGTTTGACATAACATATGTCACTCAAAAGTCCATCAAAGGTCAAGCTATTGCAAACTATTTGGCTTGCAATCCTTTAGACGAAAGCAACCCTATGTATTATGATTTCCCTAATGAGGAAGTGCTATGTTTAGAGGCTGAGACGACAAAATGTGGTCGATGGAAAATGTATTTTGATGGAACGTCTAATCAGGAATGGAATTGGAGCCATACTAGTATCGCCAACAGAAAAGCACATCCCAATTGCCATCAAATTACAGTTTGAATATACCGACAACATGGCAGAATATGAAGCGTGTATTGTTGGGCTCCTAGCGGCAAAGGATATGGGCATTAAAGAGTTAGAAGTATATGGGGATTCCTCAATTGTCATTTACCAAGCTAGTGGTGTATGGTTTATCAAAGAACCAAGGTTTCGTCCCTACCATGCATGCCTAGAAAAATTAGCCTAGGAATTTGATCACATTACTTTTCATTACCTACCAAGGATAAGAAACCAATTTGCCGATGCACTGGCAACACTGGCCTCCATGATAGAGATACCTAAGGGTGTGGGAATTCATCCGATTGAAGTTGAACATAGATCTAAGCAAGCATATTGCATGGAAATTGAGGCCACTTCAGCAAAGCAGAACCATGGTATTTTGATATCAAGCAATATATGGAAAACCAAACATTTTTCCTTGAAGCAACAAAGAATGAAAGGTGGACCATACAATGTTTGGCAACACAATTTATTATTTCAAGAGTTCTCTACAAGAAATCCCCAAATTAGGTACTATTAAGATGTCTAGATGAGAAGCAAGCAGCAGAAATTATCATTGAGGTTCATAATGGAGTTTGTGGACCACACGTGAATGGGCACATGTTAACGAAGAAGATCATTAGGATGGACTATTATTGGTCTACCATGGAATCAGACTGTTGTAAGCATGTTCAAAGATCTCATTTATGCCAAATATTTTCTAGCAAAATCATTGCTACTCCTGTCAAACTGCATAACCTTACTACACCAAGGCCCTTTTCTATGTGGGGCATCAATGTGGTAGGGCCAATACCACGAAAAGCTTTTAATGGACATCAGTACATCATCGTGGCGATTGACTATTTCACTAAGTGGGTGGAAGCATCCTCATTTGCCCATGTGACCATGAAGAATACGACACGATTCATTCAAAGGGACATCATCTGCCAATACGGCATTCCAAATGAGATCATCACTAATAATGGATCAAATTTTGATGGGAAGGATGTGCAAGTACTTTGTGAAAATTTTCAAATAAAGCATCATTATTCATCCCCATATCATCCTCAAATGAATGGAGTGATAGAAGCAGCCAACAAAAATCTTGAAAAGATCCTTAAAAAGATGTCCGAAGCATATGCTCACTGGCACGAAATGTTGCCTAATGCCTTGATGGCTTACCATACCTCAATCAGAACCTCAACCAAGGCAATGCCATATTCCCTAGTATATGGAATGGAAGCAATCTTGCCTGTTGAGGTGGAGATCCCAAACCTTCGAATTCTAGTCGAGTCCAAATTAGATGAAGCTGAATGGGTTAAGACTAGGCTTGAACAATTAAACTTAATTGAAGAGCGAAGGCTGAAGACTATTTATCATGGTCAGGCCTATCAAAGAAGAATGGCTACAACATTTGCTAAGAAGGTGCAACCCCGAGACATTGAAGAAGAAGACTTGGTTTTAAAAAAGATGTTGCTACATCAGCAAGACCCTCGACGAAAATTCAGGCCTAATTATGAAGGCCCCTACATTGTAAGAAAACAACTCTCAAGAGGAGCACTTATATTGGGGCAAATGGATAGTGAAGATCTCTTCAAACCAGTGAATATGGATTAAATCAAGAAGTACTATGTCTGAAATTAAGTTGTACCTATAATTGGCAACCACATAAATATGTAATACAAAATCTTAATGTCTATTTTGTCTATATACATACATACATACATATATATATATATATATATATACATATACATATATATATATATATATACATATACATATATATATATATATATATATATATATATATATATATACACACACACGCTTAGATATGGATATTTAGCCGATACAGATCAATATATAGATCCATATTTGGTTCATTTATAAATGGATCCTTCTAAATAAATCAAATATTTAATTGGAACAAATACAAATGGATCCAATTTTGCTTTATCCAAACCAAATACAAATTGGATGCGGATAAATATTCATATCATATTGAGCCCTAATGAGGAAATGTTTATGTTGGCAGCTCACTTGGGGCTGGGAAGGCACTCAACTTACTATGGCAAAACAGTAGGGGTGGCAATGCTTGATACAACCCACGAACACCACATGAAATTAGTGGGTTAGGGTTTACTATAATCCTATTCGAGTCAAAACGGGTTAACCCACTTAGACATGATTAATAAATGTGTAAAATTCGTGTTGACTTGTTTAACCAACAATCAACATGAATTGAGCCAGTTAAATTATTTAGGTTGGGTTGACTCGATCTGTTATGACCTGACATGTTTAACCCATATAATTAAATGACATTTTTATTTTAAGTAGAAAATTGATCAAAATGTGTAGATCCTCCGCTTTTATCTAAGAACTAGATTATCAGGTGGACTAGATCTAATCCTGATAATCCAATCCCAATAGACATGTTTAACCTATTGTTTCTATTCAATTAGTTCTATTGGATTATTAGGTAGACTAGCATTACTATAGAAAAATAATATAAAATGTACAATTGTTGAATCTTGTAACAAATTTATATTAGTAAAAGTGAGTGTTTTTGAGAACCTAACTATATGGAAATGTATGTTTATCTATGGAAAACCCAATAGAGGAACACGTAAATTATTTTTAAGACAGCTAATCCAAAAATTAAGAACTATAAATGGACCATTCGTTTGCCTAGAAGACTGGAATTGTATTTGGAACAAAGACGATAAAAATGGGGGATTAGAAATACAAAGATGGGAATTAGGGATGCCCAAAAAATGTTAGAAAAAGCTCAGTTAATGGACTTAGGATCCACAGACCCACCATTCACATGGTTTAAACAAGTAAACAACGAACTAGTAAAAGTAAGACTAGACAAATGAGCAGCAAATACATAGTGGAGAAGTTTATATCCTGAAGCCAGAATTGAAAACCAAACACAAATAGGGTTAGACCATGCACTAATTATATTAACATTAAAATCAAAAAAAAAAATTCTTGCCCAAACCATTTAGATTCGAGTGAATATGAACCCAAGATGAGAGATGCAAGGAAAAAATAGAAAATAAATGGAACAAACTTTTTAATGGTACAAAATGAAACAAGATTAAAAGAAACCTTAAAACACTCTTAAGGGATTTAAAAAAATGGAATAAGGAAATCTTTGGAAATATTAATGAACAAATAAAAAGTAAAAAGAAAATGTTGAAAAACCTACATAACCAAAATATAAACCAAAAGAGAATGGAAGAAATTACGAAAATAAAAAAGGAGCTAGAGAATCTAAGCAAAAAAGAAGAAATATACTTG
This sequence comes from Platanus orientalis, assembly GCA_025762735.1. Classification (NCBI taxonomy): domain Eukaryota; kingdom Viridiplantae; phylum Streptophyta; class Magnoliopsida; order Proteales; family Platanaceae; genus Platanus; species Platanus orientalis. The sequence continues at coordinate 14,405 of JAOXJP010041482.1, forward strand.
ACACAAAAATCAAGAATACAATGGCTTAGATGGGGAGATAGAAACTCAAGATTTTTCCACCAAACCACCATAAATAGATGAAACTCAAATAAAATCACAGCAATCCAAAACCAAGATGGAACATGGGTTAGGGAGTACCTAGAAATAGTAAACGTGGCGAATAATTATTTTAACAAATTATTTAAAATCAGTATCCCACTGAATGAAAGTACAGAAAATACAAATAATGGGATAGGAACTAAATTATCAAGCAATGCAAAAGCCTTCTTAAATAGTCAATTTATAAGAGATGAAATAAAAAAAAAACACTCTTTGATCTAGGAAAACTAAAAGCCCCAGGACCTAATGGATTTCAGACAGGCTTCTATCAAGAATACTGGAAAATAGTAGGAGAAGATATAATCGAAGCCACATTAGATGTATTAAATAATAATATTTCATTAAAAGATATCAATCAAACATTTATAACTTTAATACCAAAGAATAGGAACCCAGAAAAAATAACACAATATAGACCAATTAGCCTATGCAATGTGATCTATAAAATAATCTCTAAAACTCTAACAAATAAACTTAAGGAAGTAATCCATGAACTAATTTCTGAAAACCAAAGAGCGTTTATAAAAGGAAGGCAAATATCTGACAATATAATTATAGCCCATGAAATACTTAGACATATGAAAATAAATACAACACATAAAAATTATGTAGCAATTAAATTAGATATTAACAAAGCCTACGATAGGGTAGAGTGGAAACATCTAGAAACATCAATGAGATCAATGAATTTTAGCGAAAACTGGGATAAAACTAATCATGGAATGTGTTACTTTAGTCACATATAGAATATTAGTTAACGGATCACCCAATGCACCAATTGTACAAAGTAGAGGATTAAGATAGGGAGATCCTATATCACATTACCATTTCCTTTGGAGTATGCAAAACCTATTAAATGGACTACAAAAATTAGAGACACAGAATAAAATAGAGGAATAAAAGTTAGAAGAACCAATCCAATAATCACACACCTTTTGTTTGCCGATGACTGTTACATTTTCTCAACGACTGATAGAGAGAAAATAAAAAATATAAAAGAATTCTTAGAAAAATTTAGTAAAGAATCAAGACAAACTACCAATAATGAAAAATCAGAAATCATTTTTAGCAAAAAAACACCTAGACAAATTAAGGATGACATAGTACCCAAATGAATATACAACAAACCCAAACTCCCTAGAAATACTTAGGATTACCTACCAATATTGGTAGGAATAAAACTAGTCTATTTGCATATATTGAAGAAAAAATAACAAATAAAATGTGAGGGTGAAAGGAGAAATTACTAAATCAAGCTGGTAAAGAGATACTACTAAAAGTAGTTATTACAGTCATCCCTTCTTACACAATGTCATGTTTCCTACTACCTAGGAAAATATATGAGAACATAAATAAAAAATAAAGATCCTTTTAGTCGGGACAAAATGGAGAAAAAAAATGGATTAAATGGGAAACACTTAGGAAAAACAAAGGAGATGGGGGGAATAAGATTTAGAGACCTACACACTTTCAACAAAGCAATACTAGCAAAACATGTATGGAGAATGTTAAATAATCAAAATACATTATGGGTAAAAATGTTAAAATCAATATACTTCCTAAACACTAATTTTAGGAGAAAAAAATGTAGAAATAACAGTTCGTGGTTATAGAAGAGCATAATAAAAGGAAGAGAAATAATAGAAAAAGGAATAAACTGGGATGTAGGAAATTGAGAAGAAATTAAATTCTGGGAGGAACCATGGATCCTTACTATTTCCGGTTTTAAAATACAGTCAAGAAAACCAAAGAATAACAATATTGAATATGTAAGAGATATAATCCTAGATACAAAAGAATGGGATATTGAGAAACTAAGAAGAGAAATATCAGAGATAGAATTAAATGAAATAAAAAAAAATCTATATTAGTGAAA
>JAOXJP010041502.1:0-16378 GCA_025762735.1 Platanus orientalis
TGACTTAAATGCTTTATATAGTTATTTTAGTCCAGAGTGTGTAATCATGTTCAACATAGATTGAAATTTTCATAACAATTCACATCGAAATTTTCATAATATTTCAAAGCATTCTAGTGAAACTTCCATTAATCCTCATGACGAATAATCCATCAAAATCGAAATTTTGAACCTTGAATAAGTCTAGAGTTCAAACCTACATAACATTTTTTTTTTAATTCATAGTTCAACCTGAAGGCTGGGCCCAAACCTCGGCCCGAGCCCACCCTATGGGCCCAAACCCCATATGGGTTGTTTTGTCTCTTTGTGATCTTTTTGCTCATGCTATAAAAAGATACAAAAAAATTTTGCTATAGCTGATCATTTGGCAAACTTAAGAGGAATGAAGACAAAAAATTCATGGTTTTGTTCAGGGTACAAAAAGTTAAAGAAAATTTTGCAACAGCAGATCTTTGTTCATAGATATAAATATAAGGTGGGATATTGCTTTTTGTAATACTAATAAGATCAAAATAAGGGATATGGTACATGGTACTCTTGGAAACTCCAATCACTTCAAAGCTTAAGAACAAATTTCTCATAAGCCCAATTTGCTAAGATCAAATCTTTCTACGTTAGGTCTTCTTGGCTATAATTTCAAAAAATGCTCCATGCTTCCGGTATAACTATAGCTCTGTCACTGCATTTGTAACTTAAAACATTATTACTTTTTCATTGATTATGTATCCGAAAGTATTTAAGCATAGTTCTAACCAAGGCCACTGTATCATATGATGACACTAAGACAAGTGGCAAAACCCAAACAACACCAGAACAAGATCAACAGCCACACAATTTGCCCGAACCCATCGATCGATGGTTCGCTTTCGGAATGACTCGGAGAAGATGATGTGGAGTGTACCCATTCGCTAATAAAGTGAATGTGAAAATAGAACCAATTGTGTATTGATTTGGTGGGCTAAACCTATAGCTTTACTAAGAAGGGATTTGCTAGTGTTTCTCAAAATGGGAAGACCCATGTGGCCCGTTTGAATGGATCGAGTTAGCCACCATGTCCAGTTTTCCTACCACACAAACCCCTCTAGAGATTTTCAAACCCTAGATGGAATGAGAGGCTCTCTATTGATTTCAAAGCACTCCTTTTCTTTTGCCTAGTCTTCTCCACTTTCACTCAACCTCCCATATGCCACAAACCCACCTTGATGGGGACCTAAGTGTTCATTAGTTGGATCCCACATTGTTCTAGGAATTAAGACTTTGAGGGCTTTGTAGTGAGATAAGAATAATGAGGAAGACTACGCATGAAAAACGACAGTTCATTGTTCTCATTCGTTTACATACTTTCTTTTTCATCTTGCGAAGAAAGGAGTTTGTTTCACTTTAAGTGGACATACACCAAGGCATGGTCCCAAACAACTCTCAGAAATTCCTAAAGATGCCCCTTGGACATGCTCACGTGTAAGCCATTGTATTACCTACGTGGACGACACGCGTGCATGCCCGCATAACATGCGTGTGCACGCATTGATGCATGCAACATGCAAATATGCACGTGCCCTCGCACGTACACATGCACCCATTTCCCGTATTTGTTGTTACATTAATAGAATCAAACATTAATCCAATATTTAGAACCATCCAATCTTTGTGATTTCGAGTTATAGGAAAGAGGTGCCCCATCAATGAAGATTACCAATTTTTGCAAATGAAGGGTCTGATTAATGTGTTGATGGGTGGGCCACAATGTAAGCATATATGGAAAATACATCAAAAAACAAAGCCCTCACCATCCCCAACCGTCTGATTACCACCATGTAATGATTAATTTCCGACAAATTTGAGGGAAGCATGGACCCATCCAAGTAGATTCCTCTATTAAAATTTTAAAAACCCCTTTTGTGATAATGTTGTCGACATTGTAAAGGTCTCAGATATTTTTTTTTTGTTTTTTTCTATTTTCCTCTCTTTTTCTCTTTTAGGGAGGGGCGACAAAGGATCCTAAAAAGGCTAGGAGTGCCGGTACAAGTTTTATCTACAAAGAGATAGAAAGAGATAAAGAGAGAAGGAGATCTATATCATCAATGTCCATCACTTATTCCCTAAAGGACATTTACATTAAGAAAAACTATAATTTCTAGCATCTACCAGCTCATTACAAGGAATGGCGTGAAATTCTAACATCATTGAATCATATTGGTGCTTTGACTAATTCAACCATATTGTCTTTATCAAACGATCACCACGGACCCTTTTTCTTTTTTCTTTCTTTTTTGGCTTTTCCATTGTCATTTGGGAAAGGGAAAGGAAAACAAATCCTCTGCAACAAGATTAAAATTCATTATTGGGAAACTGCTGTCAAAGAACGACATGTGGTTGAATGAACCGACTTTTAACAACATGATACGTGTATTAGAAGTTAGTACTCCCACCTGAGATTGAAATTTCAAGTTTTTAGTATATATACCTTGTTTTGATGGCAGTTTCCCATTACTGTATTTTAAGCTTAGTTGCAGAGGATTTGCTCTCGAAAGAAAGATCTGCTACACCCAAAACAGTATGTTCCTCTGTATCCCCACACCATAAGCTGACACGGGATGATTTTTTAAATTTGATGCTTCTTTTAAATAAGGGGCAGATGTTCTTTTGAATACTTTTTTTATGGATTTAACTCTATAAACCCCATTTTTACGGGTATCTTTTTTTCATTTGAAAGTTGTTTCAGTTTTAACCCCATACACCTCATCTTTTGTGTGTGAGGACACAGGTTGACATACTGTTTTGGGGGGTAAATTAGGCTAAATGAATTTCATGAGAACTGTGCAAACAGCACTAGAGTGCAGACACATCAGCTCCGAAAAGTGACAAGTGCCCCCCAAAAAGTGTAAATCACTTTTCGATACTGATGCATCTGCCCCTCTGGTGCCATTTGCACAGTTCTCACAAAATTCTTTTGCACCTAATCCAAGCCCACTGTTTTGGGTGTGGCAGATCCTTGCCCAAAAAGGGAAAATCTAAATCCCTCCTGAGTTTTTGAAGCGTTTGGGTGAAGAATAAGCTCTTACACCATATAGAAGTGTGCCTTCTTACTTAGCCAACAGATTGGAACTTGACCTAATAACTAAGATTTAAACTTCTTCCTTTTTTTGTGGGGTAGAAATCAATGACTTCTCAAGAACATAATAATCCTGATAAAGAAGAGAGCGCACGCTAACATGCCATTTTGAGGATCATGGTGGGTGCATACAAAACCATTGGTCAACAGGCAAAATCTTTGAATAACCACAGTAGGTCAACCATATTTACAACAATAGTCTTCTCCATAACTACAACAGACTTTTGAAAGGTCAACAAAGGACTGATACAGGACATTGACATCATCGCCCTTTTATGAACATCAAGGTCCCCTCGTCTAACACCGTGCAATCATTTCAAATTTACTTCCATGGCTACTAAATCATGCCCCTTAAATAAAGAAGGGCACCATTGTGTTTAGCATGTGTGAACCTCTCAAAACAAGAATTAACTTGAACTGAGATTTCCATCATTTTCAAGAGGGGAAGAAAAGCTAGTGGGGAACTTTTGCTTTATCGAATGAACACAGTAAAGGATTTTCATTTTCTTCAAAGACAAGTAAACAGAAGTTTCTTCTGTCAGTGTTCCCACAAAGAAAGAAGACAGTAATTAACCATCCAACCACAGTGCTTCCTAATGTATTAAGCAATTCGTTTCACGTCAGTTGGGATTTTGTAAAAACCAGGTCCAAGAGATATCACATGATTCCTCTTTACTGCAGCCTCAAGATTTCTGGTTTGGATCCATCATACCTGCTTAAAAGCAAATGGAAATAAGTGTAGGTCGCAGGTTTCAATACCTTCACAAATAATCAGATGGTACTTGTTGGCCCATGCAGTAAAAAAATGCTTGTATGAATCTTCTCAATTACCTCTCTGAGAAGTCAGCAGTAACTGTGGCAATTGCTTTCATTTTCCAGTTTGAGACCATACCTGATTAAAAGCTAATGGAAACAGGGAGAAAGTGTGGCTCACAAGTGTTAATACCTTCACATGTCATCAGATGTACTTAAACCATGATAATGTCATCACTTGCTCAAACTCTTCGGTTGACTACATCAAGGGCAGACATTGTGGCAAAACTGACCACTATTAGATCATCTCCACCAGGAACAGAGAACAGGCCACTACCAGTCCACAACCACAACAAAGCTTGGAGTCCTGCCCAAATCTCTTACAATCGATATGACTTTGATCAGATAACAAAGGCTATTATTGCAAGGTTTAGGAAGCATCTGACCACTTGCAGTCCAGCTCAAATCTGGTAGTGTATACCATGTAGCAACTTAAGTCCACATGCTGCTTACACTTTTTGACGAACTGACAGACATTAGGACAAGGCTATTCACAGGAAGCTCGTACCAAGGATAGATCATTTAACTTTTTTAAAAAATTAATAGCAACTTAATTGAAAAGAACTAATAATACAACAACAAAAAGCACATAACCTACGAGCAATCTTCAGGAAGAATACTATCATCATACATAGCATATAACCCAACCCCCCAATTGGCGAATTCTGCTCCCTAACATGAAAAGGGGGCATTCCCAGTAAGTACATTATCTCCTGCACCTCATTGATAATGTGAGCTAAGCACCAAGAGCCATCACCCTTCCCCATGCCCCAACTGATAACCACAGCAGAGCACAGGTAATGCCAATACTATGAGCATCCTCCGATTTCCTCCTCCAATGGAAGCACATTGCAACTATGATAACTAGGGAATGATGTGTAGACCAATATAAAGGAGAGCAAATCCTCTACAACAAGCATAAATTACTTTAAACAGAAACTACCATTAAAGAACGACAGGTATACAAAAAAAATTGAAATTTCAACATTGGGTGGGAGTTTTAATACACATGTCATGTTGTAAACTTAAAAGTGGGCCCACTTTTAACCACATGTTCTTTAATGGCACTTTATGTTTGATGTAATTTAAGCTTGTTGCAGAGGATCTATTTACAGTAAAAAGTTGATCAAACCATAGTTATGGATCGAACATAAGCATCAAATCATAAAATTGAGAATTAGGCAATCAGATAATCATTAGAAGCTCGAGTAGTGTACTTGGCCACAGGGCTAACTGAGCAATTTCCTTGAAGAAATACAAAATAGTTTTTAGTTTTCATTTCTGGAACATGCTTTTCCATAAAGTATGTGCAAAAGTAAGCCAGTTTTGTAGATAGTGTATCACTCCTCTTATTACCATGTAACCAATCAATTAGATAAGCAATTCTACACCAGCAGGCAAATTCTGTTGATGTATACAGGGGTACAATACTTGTAAGGGTATACTCGTACTTTGGTATTTGAGGACATACTTGCAATTGTAACCCTTTTATGAATAAAAGAGTCATACATGTGAGAGAAACAATATACTCTCATACGATTCCTTCTCTTCTCCTTCTTCCTATTTCTTCTTCCACTTCTTACAAACCCTAATCACTAAATCTACTTGGTATCAGAGCCAGCAAGTGCTCTTCTGTTGAACACAACCGAGGTCCACAGTAGACTTGTTGACGTCAATAGGCCGTACACTAACGTCAGCCATGTCTGGGTGAAACATCTCCCTCTTGAATCGCCCAGTCCAAACGCATCTATTGGTCTCAAGTTTGAAGCCATTTGAGTGAGTTTTCGATTTTTGGTGAATTTTTTCGTTATTTTTGCAAGATTTTCTAGATTTGATATTTTTGTAGATCTGCTCGATTTGGGACCTTTTTGATCTGCAAAAATGGTACATCTTGGATTGTTTTTTCCCTAGAAAACTTTTGGGACAAGACCCATGGAGTTCAGTTGAGTATTGAAGAAGTTCTACTATTTTTCCCAATTCGTGGTTGACGCCCAAGCCTATCTCAACCTTTACTTCGCTTAGTCTATTACTTTTGTGCAATGGTAGGTTCTCTAGTAGCTTTACTCAATTTGTTTAATGATTGATTGTGTGTATTGGTGCCTATATTGGATCGTGGAGGCCTGGTTAGCTATGATGTGTCTTTTTCAACTCCTATTCCCCTTCGGTTCTCGTTGCATTGTACTGTGGTTTTCTCTTTTTACACTTGTTGGTGCCTCTAAGCCTTTTGGAAGCTGTTTATATTTTGTTTTGGTGCCTAGTCGCATTGTTTCTGTGTTTTGGTGGTGTGCTTGGTTGTGTTTGACAACGCTTGGATACTATGTCGGATGTGAGCGACTCTTCCTCCATTAGAACTATTGGTGGTGCTTTTAGGAGTGTTCCTATGGACCTATAACTCTCCGATTACTACTGTGAAGTTGGATGGTACCAATTACCTCACTTGGTCTCAGTTTGCAAAGATCTCTACTCGGGGCCATGGTAAATTGTGGTATATTTCAGGGGACACTAAGGCCCCTAAACGTGATGACCCTACGTATGCGAAGTGGGAAGCAGATGACTCCTTGGTTATGTCCTGGCTGATTCATTCGATGGAACCATCTATCAGTAAGACATGTTTGTTCCTTTCATCAGCCAAGAGCATTTAGGATTCCCATGCTCATACCTACTCTGAAGAAGGTCATATTGGGCTGGTTTATGAGCTCCGTCAGCAGGTTTAGCAATTACATCAGGGGGAGTGGTCTATCTCAGCATATTTCGATACGCTGCTTAGTTTGTGGGAGGAGATTGACTTATATCATACTTGTTCCATCATTGATTTTACTGATACTGCCTCTTTCCGCCGTTATCTCGAAAAACACTATGTGTTTGAGCTCCTGGCTGGGTTGAACCCTGAGTATGAACAGGTCCGTGCACACTTATTGAGCCAACCCCATGTCCCGTCTTTGTCTGAGGTTTATGCATTTCTCCATTAGGAGGAACGTCGTCGTCATGTTATGCTTCCTACTCCCATGGTTGAACGCTCAGCTTTAGTGTCTACCTCTCAGCATGGTGGTAAAGGCAGCTTTAGTTCACGTGGTGGTTAGGGTGCTGACAGACAGGGTTTGGTATCTGATGATCGTGACCGTCTTTGCTGTGATCATTGTGGTCGTACTCGCCACCCTAGGGCCACTTGCTGGGACCCCCATGGTCGCCCTCAGGAGCCCACTCCTCATCCTTCTCAGCGAGGTTCATTCACTAGAGGCCGAGGCAACACACCTAGTTCTCTTAGTGGTGGTCATTCGACTGCTTATGTTGCTACACCATCTGAAGTCACTCCACCCGCTTCTTCCCCTTCACTGCCCGAGTTCTTTATTGTTTCTAGTGGGGAGTTGGCTTCTCTTCGCGAGAAGATGGCCTCTCGACGACATCTTATGGCTCATATGGATATTTCTTCTAGTTCTTCCTCTACTGGTGCTGCAGGTATATCTAATTTTGCTCTTAGTACCTCATCTGGTCCTTCTGGTGTCTCCTCTAGTCCTTCTAGTGTCTCCTGGATCATTAATTCTGGCACTTTTCACCATATGACTAGTACGTCTTCTCTTTTTGTCTTCTTACACTATTAGCTCTTGTCGGGACACAATACGTATTGCCGATGGATCGCTCTCTGTTGTTGTTGGGACTGGTTCTGTACCCATTTCTTCATCTTGGTCTCTTCCTTCTGTTTTTCATGTTCCTAATTTTCAGCTTAATCTTGTCTCTGTTAGTCATCTTACCAAATCTTTGAATTGTAATGTCACTTTCTTTCCTTCTTGTGTTTTTGAGGACCTGGTGACGAGGCAGACTATTGGTAGAGGTCATGAGGAGCATGGGTTATATCTTCTTGATATGCCTTCTCATTATGCCTCCCCTGTGTAGCAAACATCCTCATCCTCTCTCTCTCTGAGCTTATGCAGTGGCACTTTCGACTTGGTCACCCCTCTTATTTTACTTTACAACGTTTTTTTCCCAGTTTATGTAAATTTGTTTGTCTTTTCTTTTCATTGTGAAACTTGCGAGTATGCAAAACATTGTAGATCCCCTTATCCGATCAGTATGAATCAGAGTTCCTATCCATTTTCTATTGGTCATTCTGATATATGGGGTCTTGCCCTGTTACTTCTTTATTTGGCTATCGTTATTTTGTTACTTTTGTGAATGACTTTACTCGTACTACTTGGGTTTATTTATTGCATACTAAACATGAGGTGTTTTCTATGTTTCAATTGTTTCATAAGATGATCGCTACGCAGTTTGATTCTAAGGTTCGGGTTCTTCGATCTGATAATGGTGGTGAATATATTTCCTCTACTTTTTCCTCCTTTCTCAGCATGGAATTCTTCATCAAGCCACCTGTCTAGGGACCCCTGAATAGAATGGGATTTCTAAACGAAAGAATCGTCATCTACTAGAGATTACTCGGGCTTTGTTGTTTACTATGCATGTTCCCCAGGTTTTTTGGGCAGATGTTCTTCAGGCTGTTGCCTATCTTATGAATAGGATGTCCATTCAAGTTCTTGATTTCCAATCTCCTATTTCTTCCCTTTCCAATTCTGTCATTGGTTCCTCCCTTCCTCCCAAGGTCTTTGGGTGTATTTGCTATGTCCATATTCAAAAATCTGATCGTTCCAAGTTGGATCCCAAAGCTCTCAAATGTATTTTCCTTGGCTATGCTCCGAATCAAAAGGGATACAAATGTTATCATCCCTCTACTCGGAGGCATATTGTTTCCATGGACGTCACCTTCCATGAAACTGTCCCTTTTTTTTCTCCTAGTCATCCTCATCTTCAAGGGGAAACATGTGGTGCATATGAAGATGAGGCCGTTGTTACTCTCCTTATTCCTCCGTATTCCTTTGATGTTGAGAGGTGTTATAGCAAGGGGGAGCAAGAAGTTGTTCCAAAGGACAAGACACCCACTCAAGAGAAAGGATGGGTGAAAGATTTTACTCATGTGTTTGTAAGAAAGAGGCGAAAGGTTGTTCCTACCCATCATGTGTCTCTCCAACCAGTCGCCTCCTCTCCAGGTATTGCTTCCTCCATACCTTTGGATAACACTTATTTACCCATTGTTGTTACAAAAGGCACCCGTGCTTGCACTCAACATCTCATTGCTAACTATGTGTGCTATGACTCATTGTCTCCTGAGTTTAGGGCATTCTCTACTTCTTTGTCCTCTGTTTTTATTCCATGCAGTGTTTCCCAAGCTCTTTCTCAACCTCAGTAGAGAAGGGTAATGGAAGAAGAAATGCATGTTTTTGAAAAGAATAAGACATGGGATGTTATAGATATTCAAAGAGGAAAGGAACCAGTGAGGTGCAGATGGGTATTCTCAGTGAAGCTCCAACCAAATGGCACTGTTGAACGATACAAAGCTAGATTGGTACCTAAGGGATACACTCAAACCTATGGGATTGATTATCATAAGACATTTTCTCCTGTAGCAAAGATGAGTTATGTTAGAATATTGATTTCAGTTGCTGCAAATCAAGGTTGGCCGTTGTTCTAACTTGACGTCAAGAACGCCTTTCTCCATGGAGACTTAGAAGAAGAAGTCTATATGAGATTGTTTCCTGGTTTCTAGCTATCCACAAGGAAAGGAAAGGTGTGTCGCCTGAAGAAGGCACTTTATGGCCTTAAACAATCCCCGCGAGCATGGTTTGAGTGATTTTGAGGTGTTATGCTTAAGATTGGTTATAGGCAATATCATGCTGACCATACTCTCTTTGTGAAGCATCAAAGTGGGAAAATCACAGCTCTTATTGTTTATGTTGATGACATTGTAGTTACAGGTGATGATCATTGTGAGATCAATCACCTAAAAGGCTTTCTTAAGGAGTTTGAAATCAAGGATTTAGGGTCTCTCAAGTACTTCCTTGGAATTGAAGTGGCTAGATCCAAAGATGAGATTTTTCTAGCTCAACGCAAATATGTATTAGATCTCCTTCAAGACTCTGGTATGCCAAGATGTAAACCTTGTGACACTCCCATTGAGTCTAACCATCGCATGCAAGCAGATGAGAACTATAGATTTATTGATGTCAATCGATACCAAAGTCTTGTCAAGAAACTGATTTATTTGACCTTGACTAAGCCTGATATCTCATATGTTGTTGTAGTCAGCCAGTTTATGCATGCCCCACAACTAGACATCTTGAGGCAGCCTATCGTATTGTTCACTACTTGAAAAAGAGTCCTGGTCAAGGATTACTATATCGCAAAAGGGATGATCTCTAAGTTGAGGCTTTCACTGATGCTGATTGGATAAGATCTGTGGATGATAGACAGTCTACTTCTGGTTATTGTACATTTATGGAGGTAACCTTATTTCCTGGCATAGCAAGAAACAATAAGTTGTAGCTCATTATAGTGCAGAGGCAGAGTTCCTAGCTATGGCACATGGGATCTATGAAATACTTTGGATACATGGCTTCTTGAGAGAGTTAGGATTTTCTTCTCACAATCCTATGAGATTGTACTGCAACAGTAAGACCGCAATTAGCATTGCTCACAATCCAATTCAACATGACAGAACGAAACATGTTGAGGTTGACAGACACTTTATAGAGGAGAAATTACAAACCAAACAAATTTATATTCCCTTTGTAAAGACTAAAGATCAGTTAGTCGATGTGTTTACCAAAGGATTGTGTAGTCCTAGTTTTCAAAGGATTATTTGCAAGCTTGGCATACATAATATTTACATACCAGCTTGAGGGGGAGTATTGATATATACAGGGGTACAATACTTATAAGGGTATACTAGTATTTTGGTATTTGAGGACATACTTGTAATTGTAACCCTTTTATGAATAAAAGAGTCATACGTATGAGAGAAACAATATCTCTCATACGATTCATTCTCTTCTCCTTCTTCCTATTTCTTCTTCCTCTTCTTACAAACCCTAATCACTAAATCTACTAATTCACCCTTAAATATTGTATAGGAAAAATTCATGATTTATCTTGGCATCTTACACCAATCTCAAAACATTTTAGAATTTGAGAAACAACTCTTTTTGAAAGTATCTAGGGATTAAGGCATGGTACAAGTGGCTAGTGCATGATGCCAGGATGAGTCAATGTAAGAATATTCTTAGTAAACATTCCAGTTATTTCAGAGATTTGTTTTTGAGAATGAATGGCAGAAACACATCAAAAAAAGAAAACCCAATTACATTTCAAAATATTTGGAGAAAGTAAAAGGTGAAACGTACTAGCAGAGAAATTCACAATCAACAATATTGCTAGGGACTGGCCCATGAGCCATTGCGTTTGAACAGAACCATAGGAATGCTCTTGAATTCAAGCCAGGCCAGCTACGTGGGGAATATCATCAATAAGCTTTTTAATGAGGGCATCATGGCCAAGAGATAGACTTTAACCTATGCTGGGAGTTTTATGCTTTAGTTTGTTGTTTCCATTTATTTCTTTATTATTTATGTCTCTTGTAATGGGGGGGTACAGAATTTTGAGGGTGTTTTAGTCTTTAGGCATTAGTTAGGGGTATTTTCGTTAATATTTATAGTAGGGGATATTTTTGTCATAAGAGTAGTATGCATGGGGGTGTTTTTGGCTATTTTTATTTGATGTAAACAACCCTAGCTATGGGACTCTATTTATAAAGCCCATGACCAGCCAAACAACTTATGCAATAATATTGATTTTGAACTCCACTTCTTCTTCCTCCTTTTGTGCATTCAGATTGAAGAACCCTAAAACCCTGGAATGGGTCTAAGTCTCCACCTAGTTTAACGCTACTTCCCTTGGGTTAAAAGTCATTTACCCCTTCTTTTCACACACACACACACATATATATATAAATTCTCCATTTTCTAAAAGTCATCAACCTGTAGAAGAATCATTGTCATCTTCAAAATATTGAGGGTTTGTTCAAACCATCACCACTAGAACCTTTCCAAGTGTTGGACAACCTCTTCTCAAGCAATACCCGATAGAAAAGTCAGTTGAGGAAAGAGATCTCTTAATGCCATCTCCTCCCAGGCATGAATCTTGTTTTTTGACAGGTTTTAGAAAAACCAACACAAACAGCACCTGATTGAAGTTTTGCTAAATTCAACACCTACAGAGTGTCCTACAACCTTAGACGATACTTCTTCAAGCCATCATACACAATAAGTTGTTGTTCAGAGAGAACTACACCTGATTCTTTCAATCCCAGGTGTGAAACAGGGGTTCTAGACTGATTGTAGAAGATTGGCTACTAGTTGCTCCCAGAGCCAGATATGATTGAACCAAGTATTCCAAAGTATGACCAAGGGGTGGGCGACACCAAACCCCTACTAATTTGCACACTTTTGAATCATATCCTAAAAGTTTTCTAACAGCCAGGCGTGATCTAGTCTTTCTGACCTCTCGTCCGAGATTGACTACTATACGTTAACGGGCTGGGCTTTGAATATTTGAGCCTTTCTAGGGTAATATACACCCCTGAGTGGCACTAGTAGGTGAGACCCACTTTTAAAAAAAATTGAATTAAAAAAATATATACCACCTAGTATTGAAGGCTGGCAGCACTATCTATAGGAGCTGAAGTTTTTTATGAAATTTGGAAATATCCAAATCTCAACCCTACGGCCATCGTTATCACTCACAACCATCTTTGTTAGCATCAAGGAAGCCTTTTGCATCAACCTCAGGTATTGATTCTTCAATCTTGGCTATCTTTTCAAATTCCTAAAAGTAGGGATTTTTTGCATATTTAGCACAAGGCATGGACCTGCGTTTCCCTTTTTCTTGGCCTAAACTATCTTCCCTAATATATTATGATTGATGAAATACGCCCTTGGATTCATTTTTATTTATTCATATATTCTCTAGGGTAATTGATGTAGCATGCATGAGAAAGTAAAATGCATAGAGATCCACAAATAAATTAACTTACGCAAATTTAACTAAAAACAAGATTCTTATCCTTATCAAGTAGCTGAAAGTAATAAAGAAGGAAACCAAGTAATGGATAGATTCAACCTAACAACTAGAACATATAAAATAATGAAAAAAAACAAGTATCTAACACTAAATTATCAACTATGTTCTAAACTAGGGTATAACTAATAAAATAATGAGTGAAAGACCTACAAAATTATGCTAGAAAGAAGGTTATGGTAACAAAAAACAAGGACTGGGCAATAAGCAACAAATCTCCAAGCAAGAATTAAGGAATGGGATAGATCTAACTCACTTGGGGAAACATAAAATAGTGTTAGCAGTAGACTATAAGGAATAATAAACAGTAACCAAAGACTAACAAAGACTATGTATATATGCTATAAGTGTGGGCAGTAGTAAGAGGTAGTTAAACAAGTGAAAGAAGACACCTTAATCAAGCCAAAGAAGTATAGATGCTTTGGAAACTGTTCCAGAACAAGTCTTCTAGCCAATAGTAATTAGCACTAGTGATCATCTTCAGCATAAACTTTTTTCAAACAGTTACAGTGAACAGCAACCCACAAGTTGACATATCACTGTTAGGAATCCTTTGTCAGTCCACCAACACCAACAACACCTTAGAAGAAAGGCCTCAGCACGTGTCTTTGCTCATTAACCAAATAGGACTCAATAATCTGTATGTGTACTTCTTTCAGGTATTTTCTCAAACATTTAGCCAGCAGTAATCTGACCACAGTCTAGTCTTCATGTGTATAGATGAATCTCGGCAACAATAAACTAATAGAAGAATTCCCAAATATATGTCTGGACCTCCCAAGGTCAGGAGGGTGCTAACCTGATGACAAAGTTGATAAAACTCAAAAAATAATCAAAGCCCATAAAAAGAACTACTGGCCGGCAGTATAGATGAGAGATTTGTCCCAATTTCAGACTCCAAAACTTCACACAGCAATTTATATAGTGGATGGATGATATGTGGTGATACACCTTGAAGAAATTTGATGAAACCTCACTAAGTGAGTTCCAAAAATTTCAGGCAACAAGCCTATTTATTTCCGAAACTTTAAGAAGAATTTCCTGGAGGATTTTTTTTTAACAACCGAAGGGTAAGGATGATGTGGGAAGTCTATGATGAGAAAAAAATTGGAGCGAAGAGTCAAAACTGGTGGTCGGATGATGAGTGGTACCAATGGTTATGAGATTTAATGAAAATCAAACCCTAGGGTTGTTGGAAACTTTCTGACAGAAATATAAGAGGTTTGTTTATAAGAAAACTCAAGATTGATAAAAACAGGGAGGGAGATGGTGTTTTGTTGATGGATAAGCAAGGGAATAAAGGGTTGTTGTAGGGATGATGTAAGACGGCGTATAGGCTGTGTAGAAGGTTGTAGAAGAAAATTGAAGAGGATGGGAGGCTAGGTAAGTTTATGGAGATGGTTTTACTGCAAAAGTTTTCAATAAAACCAGAAGATTTTAAGTAAAAGAAGGAGATTGAGAAAAAGAAGAGATAAAGGTGAAGGTCTAAGGAAATCACCAACCTTACTTCTGTTGCAAATCACCAACCTAAGTCCAAGTTTCACTTAGAACTTGGAAATCGATCATGTATGCAGTTCCTGGACAGAAAACCAACCACTTTTATTCAATTTTAGTCAATAATCTGTAGTACTCGACCAGCCACCTCCCACTCTCTATTTATAAAATAAAACTAGGGTTTAAACCCGTCAATTACAAAGTTAGAAACCAAAAATAGAACCCAAAACGAAAACCCTCCCTCTTATAACATAAAAGAACAAGAAAATACCAAAATATCCCACTTAAAGAACAAATGACTTATGTCCTAATCCTACTAGACACAAAAAAAGTGTATGAAAATGAAAGAAAATGCAATAAAAGCCAATAAAAAATAAAAATAAAACAAAAAGAAAATCTATCCACACATGTCATTGTGATAACCCACACACGTGGCCCCACAAAGATGAAAAGTGGGTCCCACATGCCTCGAAAACGCCAAACAGCCCAAAATTCATCACAATCGATCACGGATCGAGGCGATGGACTCCAAATATGCTCTAATCCTGTGTCCTCTATGACTAATGTGTTTCTCTTATTTGGACACTGGGCTCCTACGTGACCATATCCTCCACATCTATAACACCCACCAGATACAAGTGTCTTGGGAAGTACCATAACAACTTCTTTACCCTTAGATAATGTTTGTGGATTGGGTCTTGGGTTGCTAGGTGGTATACGCTGAAATTATCCTCTAAATTGAGGGTTACTTGGTGGTACTCAAAATCTAGTGTCAATCCTACGAATATCAAATGGACGTGAGGCCTGGAGCCTCAAGTAAAGCTCTAACTTGCGGACTCGCCTATAGGCCTCCTCTAGGTCTGTGATATGATCACATAATAACTCCTTCTGAAACTTAGGTCGGAGTCCTAGCTTGAACCTACTCAGTGTGACAGCTAGATCCTCAGTCACTTTGCTCCTGAACATGAGCTCTTCAAAGTGGTCAATGTACTCCGCAATAGATAAATTACCTTGTTTCATAGAGTTCCATTGGTCCATCAAGCCTGAATGGTATGACAAATGAACATATTTCTCCCTCAAGCTTTCTTTCATGTCATTTCAATCGCTCACTAGAGCTTGGCGCCTTAGCTACCTTTGTTATTCCATATTGTCCCAATAAAGTCTAGCTTGTCCAACCAACTTCATCTTGGTAAACTTAACCTTTCGCTCCTCAAACATGTGGTACCACTCAAAGTAAGAATCTAACTTCTCTTCAAACTGTGGTGCCTCTACTTTGACTGATCGCATGGCTAAGTCATCGTAGTCACCTTGTTGGGGTTCTTCTAGGGGATGAGTATTCCTACCTTTAGGGGCTCTAAAAATGTGACCCTCAACTGAACCCTCTCCTAGAGTGTGCGGAACCTTCAGCTCTAGGGATGTTACTCTCCCTCTTAGAATTCAGTAGACCAAGCATCCTTTTATAAGTGTCCTGGACACTTGCACCCATGGTTCTCACATTCTCACTCAATTGATCCATCTTCTGGACCAATTCTTGGAAGGCTACTTGCCAGTCTGGTGCGTTGGCAGGGATTGTTATGTAGTAGTTAATCCCAAATCTTGTGGGCATGCACCAGTACTACTAACTGAGTGTGCTCACTTCCCAAAGTGGGATAGGTGTATACAACTACACTGCTGGACAAAAATCAGCATCCTACCACTAATTTATTATGCTCATGAAAGTGACAAATGAGTATGCAATCAGTAAAAGAGATGCTATACAACTATAAATATGTGGGATAACTCCTAGATAGCTCTAGAGTGGGTAAGACTACACCTAGATAGAACTAGATGCAACCTGGCTCTGATACTAAAATTTGATGTAGAACAAGTGGAAATGTGTAGATATGAAGATAGTGTAAGAAGGTGGTTGTGTATTGTGGGCAGCAAGAATACACTCAAGAAAACCAAAAGAAATGTGAGGAAGAAGAAAAATAAAGAGGAAAAAGAGAAGAAGATAAA
>JAOXJP010041513.1:0-16377 GCA_025762735.1 Platanus orientalis
GTCTACAACAACCCAGACGAAATCAAGTCCCTTCCTAGTTTTGGGCAGTCCACTAACAAAGTCCATAGATATATGTTCTACATCCATTAAAGAATTTCTAATGGTTGAAGTAATCCTACTATATTTTGGTGTTCAGCTTTCACAAGCTGACAAATTAAGCACTTGGATACAAAATCCATAATTTACCGCTTTAGGTTATTCCACCAATAGTACTCTTTTAGGTCCTTGTACATTTTTGTACTCCCTAAATGAACTGAAAATGAAGTTCCATGTGCCTCTTCCATAATTTTTCTTTTAAGTTTGGGGTTATTCGGCACACACAATCTCTAGCCATAGCAAATAAAATCATCTCCTTTAATTGCAAAGTCTGTTTTTTGTCCGTTCTTGACCTCTTCAATAATTTTCTAAAACTGGAGGTCTAAACTCTCAGCTGCCTTGATCTTGTCATTCAACACTGGCTATATTCTAAGATGTGCCATAACACATGCCAAATTTTCAAAAGATTTTCAACTCAAAGCATCGGCTAGCACACTAGCTTTTCCTGGATGATAAAGGATCATGGAGTCATAATCCTTATTAACTCAAGCCATTTTCTCTGCCTCAAATTTAGATCTTTCTATGAAAATAAATACTTCAAACTCTTGTGATCTATATAAATCTTTTAAGGTTCTCCATATAGATAATGCCTCTATATTTTTTATGAAAAAATAACCACAGCTAATTCCAAATCATATGTTGGGTAATTCTGCTCATAAGGCTTAATTTGTCTAAGTGTATAGGCAATGACCTTCCCTTCTTTCATCAAAACACAAACCAAACATTTCCTATATGCATCATTATAGATCACATACTTTCCTCCTATTCTAGATGGTAATGTAAGGACCGATGCAGAAACCAAACGATCCTTAAATTCTTGAAAATTGTGCTCACATGCCTCGTTCTAATTGAACATAACATTCTTTTATGTCAACTTTGTCAAAAGACCCACAATGCTAAAGAATCCCTACAACAAATCTCCTTTAATATCCAACCAATCCCAAAAGGCTATGAATCTTAGTCATATTCATAGGTCTAGGTCAATTAACCATTGCCTCTATCTTCTTGGGATCTACATAGATTCCATCATTTGAGATCACATGTCCTAAGAAAAACACATTGTCTAACCAAAACTCACACTTGTCAAACTTGGCATAAAGCTTGTGGTCTCTCAAAGTCTGCAGATCTTTAGGTGCTCATCATGTTCCTCTGAACTCTTTTAATAAATCAAAATATCATCAATAAATACAATGATAAACTGATCTATATAAGTCTAAATATCTTGTTCATAAGGTCCATAAATGCTATAAGTGCATTCGCCAGTCCAAAGGAGATGACTAGGAACTCACAATGTCCATACCTAGTCTAGAAGACAATCTTGGGTATATCCACATTCTTAATCTGAAGCTGATGGTATCCAGATCTAAGGTAAATCTTAGAAAAGACCTTGACACCTTATAGTTGATAAAAAAGATCATCTATCCTTGGAAAAGGATACTTGTTCTTTACTGTCACCTTGTTTAACTGCTTATAACCAATACACAATCTCATGTTTCCATCCTTGCTCTTTAGAAATAAAACAGGTGCTCCCAATAGAGAAACACTAAGGTGGGCAAAACCTCTATCTATTAAATTTTGTAACCGCACTTAAAGCTTCTTCAATTTAGCTAGCACCATGCTATATGGGGCCATAGAAATAGGCTTAGTGCCTTTCACTAACACGATTGCAAACTCAATCTCCCTATCTAGAGATAAGGTAGGAAGATCATCTAGAAACACATCATTAAAATCTCTGACAGCAGATATGTTTTCAATCTACACTCCATCTATATGACTATCTATAATGTAAGCTAGGTAGTCTAGCTTACCTTTCTGCAATAACCTTTCTGCTTGCAAGGCAAAAATAATGTTAGGAAAACTCTGGATTTCCTTGAATACAATTTTATGTTGGTTGGGGATACTAATGGTCACCTCCTTGAAATTCCCTATCCTAAACTATCATAGAGGGGGGTGAATAGGATATTTGATTTATATACCTCTTTTGATTATTTGTTTATTTTCTATAAGGTGATAAGTGACAAAATTGTAAAGACAGTTAAATCACACAATTCAAGCACAAAGAAAATTCACACCACAATATCACATAGAGAATTTAAAGTGATTCAGCACTACAGGCCTACATCCATTACCAAAAGCTCCTCACTGAGCTAATTAATTTTATTAATAATATTAAACAATATTATAGGAAAAATTAATTCAACATAAAGACCTACACACCCTATGGTTTGGTGTCTTCGACAAACCTTGGTGTCTACCCCTGGTGTCTCTAGCAAGGGTAATAAGAAATGCCTCTGGTGTCTTTGGCAAAGGCTCAAAAATTAAAAATTGATATGTTTAGAGAAATAAATTTCTCTATTTAGTGCATGCCTCTTGGTAGGCTGATTTTACTATATTCAAGATTCTTAGTAATTGTAGAGGTATCTATACTTTCAGATGCCTCTTAATAGGTGAATAAACACAATTAATTTCTAGAGATGATTTGCTACTTAATAGTAGATATTAATATACCAATCACCTTATTTAAATCAACCATTTTGCAAATAACTAACAATATTAACGGTATAATTTAACAAATTGAAACCCTAGCTTTGATTACCTCAGAGGTGGTTAGCTCTAGAAGTTTTCATTTCCGTTTCGTGGGATTGATCCTATTAATCACACCTATTCAATAAGGATGGATCCTTCAATCAATAAGAGATTCGTGATTTAAGCCCCTTGTATGCAATAATCAAGATTTTCAAGTAGCAAAAAAGATTTTTCTACTTCACATTGAGCACTTTCTTTCTCAAGATTGTTTTCTCTCAAAAATTTATTCTAATTTTGTTCAAGGTTGGATATTTATATGATCTAAAAAACCCTAGAGAGACATACCAAATTTACCTAAAAAAGATTGCAAAATCATGGAATAAAATTTCCAAAAAATAAAATTTTTCCACTTAGGACTGGTCATGTCCCTAATCTGGACCGGTCATTGCACCCACCCTATAGGGTGCCTCCTACCTAACTGGTCATGATTTGAGGCATGATTGGTCCCACCTTTTGAGGTGACAGAACTCATTAGTTTTGTCATGACCGGTCCTGCCTAGACCATGACCAGTCATCCCCCCACCCCATAAGGGTTGTTCTGCCTGACCGGTCATCTTTTGCTGAACTTAATATTTTGACATCTTTTTTGTCCAATCTCTTTACCATTTGCTGCAAGGCTTGTTCTAAGGCCTTGAGAGGGTCTTATACTCAAACCATGCTGTGTTTTGGGTAGGTCTTGTACTTACACTTGTTTTACCTGTTCACAAAATTGTTTCATGTTCTTGAAGTGCAAGTCTAATTCTAAGAAGGGCTTTTCTTGTCTGATTATGAACCTTTAGGTATAATTGATGTACCTTGAGTTATTCTTCAATTGTTCTCATAGTGTGCTTCATTTCTTGATGCATGTACAGCCTTTTACCCACACACACTTGTGCTACACATCAATTTTGACATACGCTTGACAATACATTAACAATCTCCCCCTTTGTCTGACCATGGAAAAATTGTACAACTCACACAATAACATAAAAAAAATTACATAATGCATACTCCCCCTCACTTATACACTCTCTCTTGAGCATAGACAGGTATGGCATGTATGATCATTGTCATTTGCTTGAAGTCATCTAATGCTATAAAAAAAATACCTTCCTCAAGCAAGTATAGTACAAAAAGAAATAAACAATAATATGTGCATTGTGTGTGATATTTTTCTCTCCCCCTTTTTTCAATGGAATGACAAAGAAGCACAGTGAGATAAACAAGCGATCCATTAAAAAGATAGAACAGTAAACAAAATGGACACACCCCAAACTATCTAAGACCATCAAAAGATAAATAAATATAGGCCAGTCAACAAACTGAAGTAAAAAAGAAACAAGTCCTAGTCCTCTCCACTCTCACTCACATGATCCTCACTCCCATCTATCTCAGAGTCATGAGTGGTCCTGAGAATCCTCTCTCCTTCTTAAACCTGAGGTAGTGAAGTCCTGTTGAAAGAGGCATCCATGCGTGCAAGATGATCCTTAATGGCATTGAGCTGAGACACCATTTGCTCTTAGCATGCTTCAATTCTGTTGTCTTTCCTTGCTAAGAGTTTTTTATTTTCAATCACCCACATGAATTTCCTCTTGATTTATTTCTCCAACCTTTAGAGTTTCTTGAGGATTACCTTCTAAAAGGAATTCTCAGGAAAGTAGGACGATTCAACCTTGGTAGGTGAAGGTGGTCGATGAAAATCATCATTTGTATCCACATGGCTGGAGTCAGCATATGGTGGAGGTTGTGTTGTGGCTGCATTTGCCTTCTTCTTGGTGTTCTGGAGTATCTTGTGAATTGCAACTGCATTAATGGGACCACCTTGGTTCTTGGCAATGGACCAGAATTGGACTTTGTTGGTTCTCATCATATGATTGATGATGACGGGAAAGATCAGACTGATGCAAGGATCCTGAGACTTCAATGTCCTGATCATCTTGTTGCACAGAATGGCACCAAAGTCTAGAGTCTTTCCATCCATGACATTGGTCACCAGATAGGCCTTCTCCTCACTCAAGTCAGCCTAATGCGTCATTGGGATTAGGTTGTATGTGAAAATAAGATACAACAATCTAGCTGAAAAATGGGAGGTTGATGCATCGAGCCGTCTTTTCTATCTCACCTCCTCATATCCCATACATGTAGAAAATTGAGCCCAGACTTCTATGGAAAGGCGAGGCATATGATAAGTAGCCTCTAGTTCCCATACTCAGGGAATGCCTAACTCTATGGCCAGGATGTCGGTGTTGACAATGATAGGCACCCCATAGATTTCAATGACAAAGGAGAGTTTGGTCTCATTCTCCACTCTAGCATTGGTGTTGAACATACGCAACTCAAGACCATGATATGTCCCACGAATCTTGAAGAGTTGTTTCCACCCATAGTTGGCAATGTGGCTCTCAATGCCAGCCATTTGGCCTAGGCTCGACAAATCTCTCATAGATAATGGATTTCTTGGAGAAGATACTCATAAATTTGTGGTGGCTTTCCTTGTCTCAAAAATCTTGAATGTCAGGGACTAGAGCATTAGTAGGAGGTTCCTTTCGATGTAGAGGCTGAAACCAAGTGGTTCCTTCCTCTTTTAGCCTATCGTCTTCTTTCGACCCACGTATGGTTGTGCCATGTGTTTGGAAGATTCCATTAGATTCTTTCCCTTGTCCGCCATGGATTGAAGTGAGAAAGGTGATTAAAAGGAAAAGAGGTGTGAGGAAGAAGTTTGGATGTGGGTTCATTTAAAAGGAGTGACAAAATGACATTACAATTCAATGGAAGCAACGAGCATGTAATTTATAGCCAAAAATTTTAAAAAAAAATTGAATTTGACTAATGGGACTGGTCATGGCAGAAATCATGACCGGTCCAGGCATGAGATCTAGTAATTACTAAAATACCATGTGGGACCAGTTGTGACTTCCGTCATGACCAGTCCTGGAACTTGAAATGCATCAATTTTATGAATTTACTCTTAGTGAACGGTCATGATAGACTTGTGACCAGTCCAAATTCTTGAAAGTTGCATTTTCTCACTTTTTGGATCCTATTCTCTCTCTCTCCTCTCTCTCCCTTTTGTTCATGTATGGAATTATTTGGCTATTTTTGTTATGCAATTTCACACATTCCTATTGCACCTCTGAAGTATTGGAACCTCTTAACCTCAAATGGCTTTATCAAGATATATGCAAATTGGTTCTCAGTCTTGACGTATTCTAGAGAGACATTTTGTCTTCTATTAATTCTCAGATGAAATGGTGTCGAATATCTATGTGTTTAGTTATTGAATGTTGGACATGATTCTTAGAAATATCAAATAACACTAACATTGTCCACAAACAAGTTCATTATATCTGAACTTAGTTCATAATCCCTTAACATTTGCTTCATCCAAATCAATTGTGTACACCCACTTCTAGTTGTAATATATTCTGCTTCAGCTGTAGAAAGTGAGATGGTGGTTTGTTTCTTGCTATGCCAAGAAACCAAACATTTTTCAATGTATAAGCAGCCACCACTAGTGCTCTTGTGATCTTCTATATTTCCAGCCCAATCAGAATCAATGTATCTAGCTTTCACTAAATTTGTATCAAATGCACACCCTAATCCAAAATTTATAGTTCCATTGAAATACTTTATGATTCTATTGACTACAGTGAGATCGAAGTGTTTAGGAGAACTTTGACATCTAGCACATACTCCCACACTGAAGGAGATATCAGGTCTATTGGCTATCAAATACAATAAGCTACCAATCATGCTTATACATAGTTTTGTGTCCACTTCCACTCCATTTGGGTTAGTAGTAACCTTTATGCTAGTACATATAGGTGTACTTATTGGTTTGGAATCTTGGAGACCAAACTTCATGACTAAGTCATTAGCAAACTTAGATTGATTGTTTGAGCAAATGAGTGAGACATTGATTCATCATTTGATCCAAATATGATATCATCTATATAGATTTGGACCATGAGAATATGACAATACTTCTTCTTGAAGAAGAGAATCTTGTCAACACTCCCCCTATCAAACTGATGGTCTAGTAAAAACTTTGTAAGTCTCTCATATCAAGCTCTAGGGGCTTGTTTTAGGCCGTACAAGGCTTACTTGAATTTTTAGACACGATCAGGAAAATGAGGATCAACAAACCCATTAAGTTGTTCTACATAGACTTCTTCATGTAGAACCCCATTTAAGAATGCGCTCTTCACATCTATCTGATACATCTTAAATTTGAGATGTCATGCTATGGAGAGTAGTATTTGGATTGACTCCATTCTAGCAACAGGAGCAAAGGTTTCTTCAAAGTCAATTCCTTCAACCTGTGTATATCCTTTTGTAACTAACTGAGCTTTGTTTCTAACAACAGTCTCATACTCATCCATTATATTTTTGAAGATCCATTTAGTTCCAATGACGTTTTTATCTTTAGTTCTTTTGGTGAGACACCAAACATCATTTCTAGTGAACTGGTTGAGCTCTTCTTGCATAGCCATTATCTAGTTTTGATCATCTAGTGTATCTATGACTTTCCTTGGTTCAACCTTGGAAGTAAAACACACATGACTAATTAGACTTTCTATTTGTCTACATGTTTTCACTCCAACTAAAGGTTCACCAATGATATCAGTTGTGGAGTGTCCCTTAGTCAATCTGCGTCTTTGGAAGGTAGAGTGATATACTGAATTTCCTTTACTTCATTTTCAGATTGACTTTCTAATCTTTGAAAATCTATTTCTTGTTTGGGATTTGGTAATGGTGTGTTTATGTTAGTTTCAATTTTCCTCTTTGTCTTGTCATCTATCACAACATTGATAGATTCCTCAATGGTAAGAGTTTTTTTTTGTTGTAGACTCTATAGGCATGGCTCCTTGATGAGTATCCAAGAAAAATGGCTTCATCACTCTTGGAGTCAAATTTTTCCAAATTTTCTATGGCCCTCAGGATGTAGCATGGGCTTCTAAATACTCTAAAGTAGTTGATGTTTTGCTTCTTGTAGTTCCAAATCTCATACAGAGTCTTGGCAATTCCTGGTCTAAGATAAACTCGATTCACAATATAGTACGCCATGTTGATGGCTTCAGCCCTAAATCTTTTGGCTAGTCCCATGCTTGTAAGCATCACACTCACCATATCCTGCACTGTTCTATTCTTTCTCTCAGCCACCCCATTTTATTGAGGTGTCTTAGGAGTAAAGAATTCGTGTTTGATTCCCATTTTATTACACTAGTTTGCAAATTTATGATTTTCAAATTTTATGCCATGATCACTCCTAATTCTCTTAATGAAAAATTCTTTTTCTGTTTGCATCCTCTTGGACAACACCACAAGCTTATCAAATGCTTTAGACTTCTCTCTTAAGAAGGCAACCCAATTGTACCTTGAAAAATCATCCACAACTACTAGAAAATACTTCTTGCCACATATGCTCTTAGTTCTAGTGGGACCAACCAAGTCCATATGAAGTAGATCCAAAGGTCTAATTCTCCCAATCTGAAATACTTTCTTATGAGCAGCCCTAGTTTATTTTCCTAATAACAACCACCACAAATTGGGTTTTCTACTTGATTTAGACTAGGCAATCCTCTAATAATCTCTTTTCTGCTAGGTCTTATAAGGCCTCTAAAGTTGATGTGTCCCAACCTTTGGTGCCAAAGGCTCGTTTCATCAATGTGTGAGAAAAGACAAGTGTTGGAGGACATGTTCTCAAAATCTATAACATAACAGTTGTCACTTGTTCTTAGTCCTCTGATAATGGTTCTTTTACCATTCTTGTCCTTTATGTCACAACACCCTTCGGAGAAATAGACTTTATAACTTTTATCACATATTTGACTTATGCTTAAGCCCTTGGACATATAGAACATCAGAGAATTTAGGAAGTCCTAGCACTTCAATAATTCCTATACCCACTATTTTAGAGGCATTCTCATCACCAAAGGTGACACTGCCATCCACTTTCTCTTCATATTGACTAAAAAGAGATTTATCTTCAGTCATATGTCTTAAACACCCACTGTCAAGTACCATTTTGAAGTGCTTCCTGCTCTAAGTGCAATATGGATATCTAGACACTTGAGATCTTTTTTATGGACCTAGATTTGTCTAGTTTTGGATCTTTTAGCTTGATCCATTTTCTTCTTGTATTCTAGTTTTATATGTTCCACTCTTTAAAAGTAGTTCCTTTTTTTAAATTCTTCTACCATATTCTTTCTTCATATTAGTATTAGTTTTTTGATATTTCAAATCATGTGCCTTCTTTCTACACTCAAATTTAATGTGTCCTAGTAATCTGCAATAGTAGTGTGTGATATTTGTATTGATCAAGTGAGTGACTGTGTGCTGAAAATTTCTAGTTATCCCTTCATAATTTCTTTAGTAGTTAAGATTTTGCCTTTTGAAGTGGGTTGCTGCCTAGAGGTGGAGGCTTCTTGGATAGGTTTTCCATTTCAGCATAAGTTGGTATCTCCCTATCTTGGGTGGATTTGGGTGCAATTGGATGTTTCTTGCCTATGACTTTCATGAAGGCATTTCTTGCACCTTGCTTAAAGGATTGGCGGTTAGACTTTAAATCCTCATATTCAAATCGTAGTCCTCTCCTATCACCACTTTTTCTACCCATGGTTAGCATACGTTCAAACTTTTTATCTCATTGGGCAATAAGTTTTATGGGTTTCCTTTTATGTTATTCAAGTAATCTAATCTAATAAATGAGTTTAGTATTTTTACTTGTGAGTTCAGTACACCTTACTACCAACATTTCTTTCTCATTCCTCTCATGATATAGGACAATGTTCAATTCATTCAATTTCATGTCAAGATATATTCTTTTTAGCTTTAGCTCATTTTTTTTTAAAGATTTGGGTCCTCTAGGATACTTTCATTTCCTAGATCAAGAGAAGGATTTTGTTGTACTTGAAGAAGAGTTTTCTCCAAGGAGGTTGATTCTCAATCAATGCACTCACTCCTTTCCTAAGCTTTTTATTTGCCTTAATTAATCTTACACTTTCATTGTAGAGTTCATTAAAGACGTCCTATAAATCTTCTTCATCTTCTTCACTGTCATTTTGGGTAACTTCAAGTATTCCCTTAGTAAAGGCAACAAATGCTCTCACTTCATGTGAGGGCTCATCCTCACTATCATGGTATTCATCTTTAGACTCATTTGAGTCATCATCCCAAGTGGCAGTCATTGTTTCATCCTGAATTAGTCACCTTTTTCTCCTTTTTGTTTGCACATTTAGAAGCAAAGTGATCTCAACCCTTGCACTCATAACACTAGCTCTTCTCTAGTGAAAGTCTTTCTCCTAAGGGATTAATTTTTTCTGTTGAAAGGTGGCTCTTCTTTCTGAAGTTCCTTCCATTTCCTTTCATCATTTTCTTAAACCTATGTACAAGCAGGGCCATTTCTTCATCTAGACTAGTATTCTCCTCCACTTTTAAGGTGATCCCTTTCTTCTTGCTAGATGGTCTAAATTTTAGTTCAAAGGCTTGTATAGACCCTAATAATTCTTCTTGTTTGAGTTTTTCCAGATCATGGCATTCTTCTATGGTAGTGATCTTGGGATGAAATCTTTCAAGTAGTGACTTAAGGGTTTTTTTTAATTATTTTAGGGTCTTTGATGTTTTCTCCAAGTCCTCTCATTGAGTTGATGATGTCTTGGAGTCCTGTAAGAAAGTTGATGAATTAATCATCTTCCTCCATCCTAAGGGCCTCAAACTGTGTGGTTAGCATATGGAGTTTAGATTGCTTGATCAAATTTGTTCCCTCATGAGTGACTTCAAGGATGAAACACTTGGTAGATTGATCCTAGAGGGAGGAGAATAGGATCTAAAAATATTTTACCCCCTTTTCTTTAGTGTTGGGATTGATTTTAAATCAATTTTAATCTTTTTAAAATTAGCCCAAGTGTGTGTGTGTGCTACAAAGTTCTCACTCAAGTATTTTATCAAACAGGTGATGTGCAAGAGTAATAGGCATAAAAGTAAAGAGACAAACAATCACATGCCACAACACAAGATGTATAATGGTTCAGTCACACTGGGGCCTATGTCCACTTTCAACTACTCAATTTTATTAATTAGTTACAATGATTACAAAGGATGATAAAACCTTAAATAACATGCTTGGTGTCTCTAGCAAGCACGACCTTAGTTGTCTCCGAGCCAAGGACTTACAATCAGTCACACAGCATCTCTGACCATTGACACAAGGGTACAAAGTCTACTACCAATGTGGTTCTTAAAAACCAAATGTTGCAAGATATAATCCAAGATGGGAATTGAAGTCCCAATGTAATGTGGCCCTAAAATAGCCAAATATGCAATATAGTCAACCTAGGGAATCAAAGTCCCAATGCAAGTAGTGGCTCTCAATATTCAAATATACCAAGTGTATAGTCTTTACTCAATAGTAAGGGAGTGTGTGGATGCCTGTAATGAAAGCAAATATACAAGTTAATCACACAACTAAGTATGACATCTAGAATAGGAAAAATAAGTGAGGCTAACAAGGGTTGTATTTCTTAGAATGGTTTTCTAAGGATTCACATATAGAGTACTGGTATAAATATACAATAAGTAAAAGCTAACCACAAACTATCTACAATGTAAATAAACAATGAAATATAAGCAAAAGCTTTACATCAACCTTTGAAGTTTGGAGTTTGTATGCTTGGAGTGAAGGAGCAATTGTCCTTGTCCTTCCTCCTCTCCTCTCTTGCAATGGAAACCTCCTTCATGGCCTTAAGAGAGAGAACCAACTTGAAAGTCAAGTTTTGATCCTAAAGGGGGATGAATAGGAATTTATAAAAATTCTTTTGTTTACCCCTTACTAATTTTCAATTAATTGGTGTTCAACACACACTTGAAAATTAATACACTTAACTTGTTAAATTAATTTCTTTTGATTACAAGTGCAATGAGATGGCGATGTGCAATGTTATCTTTCAATAAGATGTATTTAATTACCATATTAAAAGAATATATAATAAACACTATGCATGCCAAGATATATATATATATATATATATATATATAGAGAGAGAGAGAGAGAAGGAAGAAACAATCATACACAACACAACGATTTATAGTGGTTCAGCACTTGGGCTAACATCCACTTTCAAAGTCCACTACCTAACTACTAAATTTTATTTAGATTGAAATTTAATTATAATCAACATAAAAATTCAAAACCTAACTACTTGCATATGCAAGCTCTATAGTTGGTGTCTCCGGCAAGGGATAAGTTTACTCTCAATGTCTCTAACGGGAGTGGTGTACACCTCTGGTGTCTCCGGCAGAGGTGCTAAGGTCTACACTACCAGTGTGTCCGGTGGTAGTGCCAAGTCTACTTACTCCCAGTGTCTCTGGCGAGAGTGGTCTACACTACCGGTGTCTTTAGCGATAGTGCTAATGTCTTAAATAAAATATGGGTTCAACACAATTTACCTACCTCCTCAAGGTTAATGTATTGCTTGTTGCTCTTTGATGGTGGTTGCTTCTTGTTGAGTTAGTAAGCTTTAGTTTTTCACCAAGCTCCTCCCAAGAGATGCATCCTAGCTTCTTGGAGCTCCACACAAGGGTTTACTTGGGAGTAAACCCACTCATTGCTTCCCTCTTGTGTTATTCAAGTAAAGGATGCTTAGGGAAACACTTTAATGGTTCTTGATCTTTAATGAAAGCTCATAAATGAGAGCCTTTGGTAATTGGGAGGATTGAATGTCTTAGCATTTTGTTTCTTTTGCTTATGATCTCTCTTTGTGTTCTTGTGTGTTAGAGAGCTCATTTGGCGCTCTCTTATACTTATAGAGGACAAGTATAGTCATGCACCCTTGATTTGGCATCTTTTCCAATGGTCAAAAAACCGTGGGTGTTGGATTTCCTTTTTTTTTTAAATCCTACGATGTCAGATTAATCTGGTTATGGAAAATCAATCCACTTGGATTAATTCGGCATCCTCGGATTGATCTAATGTCTCAGTCAAAACAACTAAACCTTTTCAGATTGATCTAGAAGACTTATCAGATTGATCTGGTGGCCATCGGATTGATTTGGTAAGTAACGAATTGATCCTTTAACTGGGGATTGATTTGACCCCCCCAGATCGAACTGACTTCCCTATTTTCTATCATTTTGTCTTAAAGTGGACTCCCAAACACTATGGGACTTATGCCTAAGGCATGTGAATGGTTCATTGACCCTTACAAGGGCCTTTAGTTCTTTAATCTATGTCTAGCCTTATGATTACCTTCATATACCTTTCTTGAGCTTGTTGAGGCTTGGATCGTTAAGACTTGGACCTTGGCAACATGGGGAAGGATTCATCCTTCACTTCAAGTGCTTAGAGTAAGTCTTCAATCTTGGGACACACTTTATGATTACAAACATGATTAAAATATGCAATATGCTTATGCCATGCCTAATCTACCACTCCATGTATTTTACAATCTATGGAATTGACAATTTACATTAACAATCTCCCCCTTTGAAAATTCCATGAGAAAATACAAAGAAATACATAGATGGAATACAATAGATGAATGCAATAAAATTATAGACTCCATGAAGAATAATAGTTATACATAAACACATATAAAGACTAGGTCTTATGTCTTGAATTCTTGAACTCCCCCTTGATGTGTGCTTGATGACATAGTTCTTTCTCTTTACTTTGGTGCTTGGTCTCAATAACCAAAAAATACATTTGACAAATAATATCTTTCTCAAGACAACATATAATATAGTCACATGGAAATAAGATAGATGCACACAAGCACACTCAAGCAAGAAAATGTAATGCCATGTGAGTGTTTACAAATTTCTTCCTTGCATTACATTAAGTTTTAGCTATTCATATTGTGGGCATCGCAGAAAGACTGGGGAGGTTTGCCTGCCCCACTTCGGGGAAGAACTGCGCCTGACTTGTCAGTCTTTGGGATGTGGTTTTCAGAGTCGCCACTAACTTAGGTTTTTACAGGTGGAGTTGGATGCCTGCCTCCTTTCTAGGGGAAGGGAGGATCTAGGCTTTTTAGGGCCTGGGATAGGCACTCAGGCCAAGGATTGACTCTTTTACTGGGTCTGGTTTCCAGGGTTCTAGGTAAGCTATTTAGTTGTGTGATTGGGGAAGGTGTTAGGTACCCCAAATACCCACCTTTTTAGAGTGGCTCCTCTGACCTAACTATATTTAAAGTTTCATTAAGCAGTGAATAAAAGAAGGGGTTTTAAGGGGATTTTATGTCAGTACGCCTAATCTTTCAAGCATACACCTGATCTTTGATACACCCGATCTTTCGCAAAGTGTAAGTTTAGGCATATGGTCTTGGTTGGGTCCCACTTGACCTTTACAGTTAATTTCAAATTCTAGAATTCATGCATAAGATGTATTTTAGTAGTTTTGTAAGTCTATAGGTTACTGTGAATGGTTAGACACTTGGAGACAAAAGTAGGTGTTACTTTGATTAGGTACGCCTGAAATTATAGGTATGCTTAATCTTTCATAGAATGAAAGATCAGGCGTACTACCTTAGTTGGGCCCCTTTTGACCTTGGTGAGATGTCAAGTGATTGGGGCCTCAACATGAAGGATTTTACAAAATCTAGGGGTCCTTTATGAGTCAACATAGAATTGAGGGTCATTTGGGAATTTTCCATTCTGGTATGCCTGAAAGGCCATGATACGCCTAATCTTTCACATAGTGAAGGATCATGCGTACTGTGTATTTTTCAAAAATCCAGCAGCCATTTTTTGGAGTTTTGGGCTATTTCTTGGGGTTCAATGAACTTGGGATTTTTCAGGAGGATAGGTGGCTTCCTTATAGAGGTCTCTGAATAAGCCCAGCTCTTGGAAATCAAGTGGGACCCCCCTTTGGATTTTTTCAAAGGGATGGGTACTGTGTATTCAACACAATTTTAACAGTGAAAGTAAGATTGTGGAACCCATTTCTTGAGATTTGGAAATTGGGTGGCTCCCAAATTTCGTAGGGAGGTCAAGGGATGAAACATAAATCCTCAGTTCAAATTTTAAGCCCAGATTCATTTTCTACACAGAGTTATGGTCTAAACAAAGTGAATATCTTCCTAGAGACAAGATTTAGACAGCATGACATATATTCATAAATAAATTTCAGTAAAAATAGCAAAACTTGATAAATATGTTCATAAAAATTTAACTACATGTTTAAACTAATGAACTAAATAATGAGAAAAGAATCTAAGCCGAAATCATTTTCAAGAAGGAATGAAAAATCCAACATGGTGACTGACTCTTTTTAGATAGTGTATGAGTACACTGTTTTAAGGGAGAGAATGTGGCCCATTCTTAGAGTCAGGCACCATCTTTATGGGCCCAAATTGGATATGTTGGTAGGTTCAGGGGTCAGTGACATATAGTCTAAGTTACTGGTCTCCACTTTAATTTTAAAACAAACCAAACATAGCTTTCATATGAGAGTCTAAAAAAAAATAGTATATGAGGGAGACAAATTGTCTCCCCCATGTTTCACTAAGGGATGCAAGAATGTGGGGCCAACACAGAATGGGGGGAGTCATGTTTAAAATTTAAAAGAGGGGAGAGGGAGGGGACCTACCTGATCATGGAGTCTCATTCTTCTTCCTTTCTTCTTCTTACTTTGCTTTTTCTTTCATTCCTTTCCTTTTCTTTCTTTTTCTTTCTTTTTTTTTTTGGTTGGCCTCCTTCTTAGCGAATCAAGGGGGGTTTATAGTGGGGACCAAGGGAAATGAGGTGGCAAGAGAGGATTGAGCGGGGTTGAGGTGATTGGAAGAGGGAAGGGGTAAGAATGGGTGGTGGG
Source organism: Platanus orientalis (assembly GCA_025762735.1). Taxonomy (NCBI): domain Eukaryota; kingdom Viridiplantae; phylum Streptophyta; class Magnoliopsida; order Proteales; family Platanaceae; genus Platanus; species Platanus orientalis. Next base: position 15,467 of record JAOXJP010041513.1, read on the forward strand.
GAAGTGAGGTGAGCTGGGGGGTGAGGTGTAGGCTTCTAGAAGGGTGGGGTAAAGTGTGTGGCTGTAGTGTGGAGGTGGGGGACTAGTGGAGTGGGTGAGGGTGAGGTGGGGTCTTCTAGAAGGTCCTAGAGAGGGGAGGGTGAGGTGTGTGGATGGGGTTAAGAGGTGGTGGGGTGGAGGGACCTCCTTGCCATGCGTATGGTGGGGAAAAGAGGTGAGGGAGAGTGTGGGGTCCATGGTGGGGGTGTAGGGTTCAGGGGTGTTTTGGGTAAAAATAGGTCATTTTAAAATAAGTTTTTCGCATGTCTTAGATAAGGTTAATAAGTTTTTTGCACCTCCTAAACATTCTGGTCACAACGCAATTGTTAGAATCAGAATTGGATAAGCAGGTCAAAATTAGGTCAGAATGTTCCCAAACTGGCCTATACTAGTGAAGAACGGTTAAGAGGGAAAATATGATTTTTGAAATCTTCATAAGAAAGATATTCCTCAATATTTGTGAGCCATAGGCTCTAATTGTTCACAAATCAGATGTCTGAGCTAAAAATTATCTCTAAAACCCTGAATTATCATGGACCAAACTCCGTGCAGACTTGCAACGGGTTTTTCTTGGGTTTGAATGGGGTATAAGGGCAACCAAGGTTGTTTAGGTCTTAAAACTATGATGTCATGGGGCTTGATAGGTAGATAATCTGATTCTTGATAAATTTTTGGGTGATTTCTAAAGGAAAGTCACCTCATCGAGAAATGTACCTTGGGTTGGTGAAGAATTGGGTCAACGAGCTGTGATGGTTTATGAAAGGATTTCTTCATTAGGGAATTTATCAAAGATCTCAAAAATCCTAAAAACATGAGCCTGACCTTGAGGGATTTGGACTTCCGGAGAGTTCTTGGGGGCTTACCAAGTGTTC